>PVKA01002536.1:0-123381 GCA_004027165.1 Ctenomys sociabilis | reverse complement strand
TGTGTCATGGTCAGGGTATCCACTCTGATGGATTCCTAAAGGTGCTTGGTAGAAACTGGCTCTTGATCACTGAAAGATCTCCACTTAACTATTGTACTTTTTTTTCCTCTCTCTCTCTTTCTGCTAGGAAACTAGAAGTTCCCCCTAAGTTTTTCAGTAGAACCACTCAATTCAGAAATTAGGCTGCAACAGTTTGAAATAGTTCACATTCTATAGTGCATATCAGGGGAATGATTGACATCTGTGCCTTACATGTTTAAAAGTAAGAGGTTTTTGTCAGCTTTAAGGTATTTTTACCAACATGTAAATGTGACTGCTAGACAATACATATGTTTCACCTGTGAGCTTTAAATTTAAGTCTTGGGGCCAGGGAGATAGCAGAATAAGTGCTTGTCTGGCAAGCACAAGGGCTTGAGTTCAATCCCTGGTTCCGCTAAATAAATAAATAAATAAATAAATAAATAAATAAATAAATAAATAAATAAATAAATTTAAGTCTTGTTCAGTTGCTGAAAATATTTACCTAGGTGATTATATGGAAAACACAAGTGTTCGGAGACTAGGCTCAGTGCATGAGGCCAAATCCCTACAGTCAATTGTTCTATCTATCTCTAGAAGAGACCTTTGTAGCTTGAATGTGTTCACTACCAATTGACCTTTTTATGTAACAATTATGCTTCCTTCTGTAGACATTCCTGTCACTGGATCAACTGTAACTTACACTTACAAATATTCAATAAGAGTAACTAAAGGGTTTGTGAGATGTTTTAGGAGACAGGAATCGTGCAACATTTCGAGGGTGGGTGGGATCTTGTCTCTCTTCTCTCCAATAGGAATATCTACCTGCTCTGGAGAGGGTTACTCAAGGGATGCTTGGGAGGAGGAATCAATTAGAAAGAAGGTGGGGATACCCAAAAAGGTAATTTTTATTGAATTCTAGGTTTTCTCACAGTCAAAAGTCTCTTATTCCTTTAGAGTGCTTCATTAGACACTGGAAGATGTTTGATCCCTACACACTGAAAAAGAACCATTTATTTTTCTGCACATGTGCATGGTCTACATACCTCAGAAAGCCAAAATGGAATGCAGGGGAAAGTATCAATTATTCTTCTTCTTCTTCTTGTTCTTCTTCTTGTTCTTCTTCTTCTTCTTCTTGTTCTTGTTCTTCTTCTTGTTCTTCTTCTTCTTCTTCTTCTTGTTCTTGTTCTTGTTCTTGTTCTTGTTCTTGTTCTTCTTCTTCTTCTTCTTCTTCTTCTTCTTATTATTATTATTATTATTATTGTTGTTGTGGTACTGGGGATTGAACTCAGGACCCTGTGCTTGCCAGGCAAACACTTATTCTTCTGAGCTATCTCCCCTGGCCAAGAAAGTATCAATTATGATGTTATTTTATAACTAGAAAGATGTTGTAAAAAGAAAAATGGTAAAAATGTCTTATGTTTGGATTTTGTTTGTATTAAGAAAGTCACTGTTCCTTAGTTTTGAAATGTAGATGTGAGCTACAGGAGAACTGGGCAGTTCAGGTGCCTAAGGCATTCACAATTCCAGAGCCTAAGGCTGCTTCTCCCTAACCTTTGGAGCCTAAGGACAGGACAGTCTTAATCACAGCCTCATCCACCATTACTGAAAGTAAGGCTTCCCCTACTTGCTTTTCTAGTTTAGAGAACAGGTTTCTAGAGCAGCTGCAATCCAGGCTGTAAGGCCAAACCCATCCTTTGCTAAGTTTATGCAAGCTCCTAAAGGACAATCTGTGCCTTACATGTTTAAGAGTGAGCATGTAAAGAAGTTCTTTTTTTAAAGTTCTTTCTTTAAAGAAAGAAAAAGACAATTTAGAACTTCCAGAGTTCATGTGCCTTTTTCTCTGTGACTTAAAACAACTTGGAAAATCTTCAGATGACCTTGATAAATGCACTGACATCTTTAGAGCATTTACTGAGACTTATAAACTGGATTGGAAAGATGTAATGTTTATCTTAAACCAAGCTTTGATTTCTAATAAAAGGCAGCAGCATTACAAGCTGCCATTGCATTTGGTGATAAATACTATGTTATTAATTTTAAATACCCAAAATATAGCGAGTGGAACTACTTGTTCCCACTGAAGCGCAAGCAGTCAGAACCCTGCTGGCCTAGCCATGCAGGAGATTAGAATAAAAAGACATTTTCTTTCAAGTGTACGTTCTTTTATGTCTGAGAACTAAAACCAAGCCTTTAGTTGTGAAATTTTACGTATTTACCAGGAAAAAGATGAATACCCCTCTGCTTTCTTAAGACTGTTTAATAGAGACACTGGTAAAACATACTTCCTAAAATGCTAATTCAGTAGAGGGACAGATTACTCTTACAGATAGGTTCATTATTCAGTCAGCTCCAGACACTAGAAAAGAGCTTACAAAAGATAGATTTTGGCTTAGACAACATGATGTTTCAGTAAACACTACTTCCTTAGTGTTGTACAATCAGAATTAGGAGAACGAGGGAGACAAAGCAAAGTGATCAAAACTGGCTGCCTTTGTTGTGGCCTCGAAACAGACCCTAATTCTGATTCTCTGGGCTCCAAGAAGAGCTCAATGACAATGAGGTTCATCTGCTGACGAGGTTCATCTGCTACTGCTGTCAAAAACCAGGCCAGCCTAAGAGGGACTTCCCCAAGAGGCTCACAAGCCAAGGCAGCCACTAAAAGCGTGACTGCACTCTGAGGTCAAGGCCTCAGAGCTTAGACACAGCTTCCCAGGTGGTCCAGTAGGACTAAAGGATCCTGAGCCTGCCTCCTCCCTATGGCGAGACTGTTATCTCCACCTGTCATTTCCACATAGAGGCCCTGAGTAATCACAACTATAAAGGAAAAGCCAGCCTATTGCTGGACACTGGCACAAGTCTCTTTGTCTTTCTCCAGCCTTGACCTTCCTTCTAGTCTTTGTACCTCAATAGAAAGAGACTTTATAAAACATCTTGCGTTAGCTGTAACTGAGATACTGCAATATATGTTCAAGTTGATTACTAATCAAAATGATGCTTAGACTGATTTTTTTTTTTACAAATATAATATATACTGTTGTTTATGTATTTCACTAGTTAAAACAGGTTCCCAAAGACATTAAAATCCTGTCAATGTAAAAAAGTTCTAAAGACCCTGTCCAATAGCTCTGGACCTACAGATAGAGCCAGGCCTTGTATTTGTAACATATAAGATAACCATAGTGTTAAAAGGAGAAATCCCTTGGCAGTGTGCCTTGCTTATAATGGGGGTCATATCCAAAACACTAAATAGGACTTTGGTTTAATCTGACTGATTGCTGTGTATTTCATGATGAGTATATAAGCCTGGGTGATTTCTAACATAACTCAGGTATTTCATGCTGATAGTCAATACAGGTGTGACCTCTTTTAACTAAAGCTAGAGGGACTTATAGCAAACTGTTACTAGCCTCCATGAATAAAAGGGTCTAAAAGCCAGTTGAATTACAATTGCTATTACTTTAAAAAGTTTATAAATGTACCTGTTAGCTCAAATGCTCATGCTTTGATTATACATGTTCTAATCTCCAAGAAAATTTGTTTTTTCCTAGAAGATATCAAAACCCAGGTAACCATACAGGTAAAGTCTATAACAAATATGCTAGATTAAGATTTCTTTTACTCGGACCACTAGATTTTTGTCTATAGAGATACTTATTAAGGCCTTAACTAACTATATCCACCTTACACAGCCCAGGTGAGCTGAGTCTTATTGAGGTTTCCTGCCCTATTACAAGAAAAGTTGCTTTAATACTCCTTGGGCAGGGCTGCCTGCAGGAGGCCTTAGAACCAAAAAGTTATATCTTGCTCAGTGGCCCCAGATATCTGACACAAGCTAAAGAAGTTAGAAGCATCTGCAAGAATGAATTTGTCTTAGTTGTTAGAAATTGCTCAAAAAGTGTTTCATAGTAGAAAAGCAGATTAGTGAGACCATAGATGTTTGTGTCTTAGCCCAAGGGAACCCATGTTAACTGCCAATATAAGGAGAAAGCCTGTTAAACTTTTAATAGATGCCCATGTAGATTTGTCATAGTTACCGCAAACTGGAGAGTACTCAGTGTTTTCCATAGACCCTGTAATTCATGTACTCCCAGTAATGAGTTGGCCAGTTTATTTGAGATAATACCCAATGACCATGCAAGATAAGAAGGGGATTAAACCTTGTATTTAAGAGATCTTTGCTAATGGACCTATAAAAAGTTCTAACTAGTCTTTTTATAATTATAAACTTTAAAAAGGCTATTGCCTTCCAGATTCTTCTGCTAATGTCCTAATAGCTGTTCAAAATATTAGATATCAAATCAGTGGTATGCAAAATGCTGAGGTCCCCCGGACCCTATCTTTATCATTTTTATGGGAAGTCATTACTGTCTACTTGATACAAATCTCTGACTATATTTATAATTATCCTGTTGTGATTATTTGACCCATGTGTGTTTAACTGTTTCTTTGGCCTTGTCTCCTCCCGACTTAAAGTTATTCTGCCTACTCAAGATGAAAATGCCTGGTGTCTATTGAGGGCCTTTAGATAGCGCCTCTGGAGAGTATCTCTGACTGCTGGTCAGCAGCTATGACCCTTTTCAGACTGAAGAAGCCACAGCAGTTATTGCCCTTGGTTCTCTCATGGCAGTTTGGGTTATTTCTTCAGAGGGGGCAATGTGGTAGGTAGTTGAATTAGACAGAAATATTACAGGCAGACTATCAATCAGTCTTATCTATCTAGAAACAAGGCTTTTACTTGGATTTCCTCATCCATCAATATTATGCAGTACACTGATTTGTCTGATTTATACCAGTGAGCCATCTCCCCGCCCCTAATTTATCTGATTTATAAAAACATTAATATTATCCATTTTAAATTGTATAACCTCCACGCTGTATTGCCTCCTCTGTTAACATGGCCTTTACTTAAAGGCAAGGATACCCCTTGTTATGATTTATATCTTTGTGTCCCCTTGAAGCTTGTGTTCCTAGGCAGGGCTTTTGAAAGGTAATTGGATCGTGAGAGCACTGTAGCTGACTGTGCGGTTAGGAGGTAGAATCTGGCCAGGAGAGGTAGGTAACTTGAGGTATGACCTGAAAGGTATATCTATCTCTCTTAGTGGTTTCTGGTTTCACTGTCTCCTTCCTGGCTACCATGATGTGATCAGCTTTGCCTCTACTGTACCCTTCTGCTATGTCATTCTGCATTGAAGTCAACCTCTAATGGACAGAAAATGTGAACCAAAAGAAACCTCAGGTTATAGCTTTCAGACATTGTGTCCCTACAGCACCAAAGTGACATATGACATGCCTTAAGTACCATTGATGTGTCTGAGTATAGTTGAGCAGTAGCATGTTTACCACAGAGAAATAGTGTTGCCCATTTATTTCCCTTTTGGTAATGTTTAGTTTCGCCTCACAGCATTTGATAGCCTGAGAGAAATGCAGTCATTCATGCATGCATGACAAAGTAGTGAGTGGTAGGCCCTGTGTGCTGCAATGACTACATATAAAGCTTAGTTGTAGAGTAGGCTACCCCATATAGGTTTACATGAGTTTACCCTGTAATGTTCACATGGTGACAAAATCTAATGACACATTTCTCAGAATACATCACCATGATTAAGTCATAAGGTCAATACTATGAGCAAAACATAGAAGTGAAGGGAAGCTGAGACTCAGATGTTGTCTTAGTGAAATATTTTATCTCTTGGGAAACAGAAAGTTCCACCAAGTTTTGCCATGCAGCAAAGTGAATGGAATACTTTGGGTTTAATCAGTAGAATTGTCTTCATGAAGGTAGAAAATGATCCAAAGAGTATCATTCTCTTCCATTTCCTTTCTTCAGGTAAAGAAAACATGTGTTTTGAGTGTCTAGAGGTCTGTCTTAGCCATCCTATACAGATGATGTCTTATTTGTGTATGTAATAATATGAACTGATTTCCTGCTTTTTGTGAATGTGAACATGCAATTAATATATGGAAAATATAAAATTTCTCTAATTTATTCACATCTTCTTTTGCTAAAGTGACAACTTTTTGCACTATAAAATGAGTTCTTACTATTCTTGTCCCCTAAGGTTGGGAAAGGCCTAAGGCGTTCTTTTCTAGAGCATAGAGGAAGGGTAGTAATTATTCAAGGTGATTTCCCTTCCCTGTCCTGAAACTAGATTTTAATTGGTCTCTCACCACAAGCAAAACATTTACGCAGAAGTACAATAGGAACAGTATAGGGGAAATCCAGCAGAGGGCCCTTTCTCATCTCCCAAATGACCTATTCTTAATCTCTTACCATATAAAAAAGTACATCTTAAAAAATAAAATGCACATAAGTTAATATTTTACAGTAATATTTCCTTTGTAGGTGTTAGAAAAAAAAGAAAGGATAAATAGCAGTTATGTCTAATTAGCTAATACACTGAATCAGACTAATGAAGTTTTGTATCAATACTTTCTTCTAACATTAATTTTTATATTATGGATATGATTTTTAAAAGTACCCAATTCATTATAGGGTAAACCCCATTCATATCAGCAGCTATTTTTACTAACCAACCATAAACTAAAATAATCAAATATATAATGCTTATATTCTACTGAAAATTATACTACTAGAGTCCAAAGGTATCCTCCTTTTAGGTTCATTGATACATATTGCTGTTACATTACTTGCCTATAGTCATATTCCTGAAAGTTTGAAATAATCATTCATAAAAGTAAATAATTCTACCAAAGGTTATTTAACCCTATTACTTACTTGTTAACAAATTATTAGTAGAGTAAAAAGATGGGCTTTGGTTATATGTATTTCTTAGAAGCCAGTTCTCATTCATTTATATGTAAATGCATACACCACACATATCCTAAACTATTACAATGTTTTTACCTGTATCTTTAATAAGTATAAGCATGTTGAACATGTGTTATTTTCTCACCTGCTTATTTTGAAACCCACTGTGGGATATATAATAGAATGCTGGTTTAGTTATTACCTGTTTTTTTTTTTTTTTTTGGTACTGGAAATTGAAGTCAGAACCTTGTGCCTGCTAGGCAGGCACTTGTGCCTCTTAGCTATATCCCTGGCCCAGTTACTACCTCTTAAGTAAGAATGTCCAAGCAAAACTGGGAATCTAGTGACAACAAAGCAAAACTGATGTTATCCTAATTGTTCAACTCTTGGTTTCTTTCAGGGTACAGAAAAACTTGTCCATGTAGATGAGAGATCTTTTCTTCTTCTTTTTTTTTTTTTTTTTGGTGGAACCAGGGATTAAACTCAGGCCCTTGCCAGGGAAGCACTTACTCCACTGAGCAATCTCCCCGGCCCCCATTACTATTGATCTAAAGTTTTATTGAGACGCAGTCTCAACAGAATAAGAGATATAATCCAAATGAACACTGAATATCTATTACTTTTTCTTTTTTCAACATCTATTACCAAAAACTATTCTTAAAAGTGCTAGCCAATCCAAACATATTTCTATGCATACCAAAAAAACAACTCCTGGCCATAATCCAATCATTCTCTGTAAAAATTCTAATAAACTAGAAATAGTAAAAGAAATTTCTGAGGTAGGACCAACAGGACAGCTGTAGAGGAAGGCCCAAAGCAGCAGTGAAAATAGGAGATGGTGTTTCCCGAGGGGTGATACAGAGAGTGGTTGCTGAGTGAGGTGAACCAGTGCTATGCTTTGTTTTTCTTAGGATGATGAATCTCTTTTAGTATATTTTCAGCTTAGCCAAAACTAACTTGGTTATAGCGTAGTATTTAAGCATATGTTGGTTTCTTTTTCAGTAACTTTTTATTTAAAATCAATATAGGAATAAAAATATGCAGCCAGGGCTACCATTTTATGTTAAAGGGCACTGGCATAACTGCAGTAGCAGAACAGCTGCGAGTCAATTAATTGTCAAAGTCTCTGAGGTAAAATGAGGGAAGAGCCACCCAGTGGCAGTAGACTGTCAGCAGGTGGAAAGCAGACTATGTGGATTTCTGCTGAGAGGTAAGAGCTGGATCACCTAATCTGTGCCAGTGGCCACAAAAAGCCTGTGTTAGTCCAAAACACAAAGGACAGGAAGCATACTTCTGGTCTGGAACTAGCTAAGTGGCCTATCTATGCTCGGCAGTATAAGCTGGTAAGCAGCATTGGTCTATAGCGGGACAATGGTATTCCCCCCACCCAATGACCAGCGTGTCAGTGGTATGGAACAGAGGAAGCTGCACAAAGTTCAGAAGGAGCCAACTGTACACAGGTCTGGGAGCAACTCTAGGCTTTCCCTACCCAAGGGTGCCACAGCACTTGGGAGGGCACTGTAAAGACAATCACAGTAAGAGATGGACATTCACAATGTCAGTTTTAAATCAGTCACACACCCTACACCGGAGGCCAAGATCAGCCCCACACCCAGCATAAATCCTACTGACAACTTGGTAGGATTACATAGCAAGTTTCTGAGATCCCACTTGGACACAATCACAACTTGGGACACCAGAGGAATTTTATTGTTATTTGTTTGCTTGATTAGTTTTCCTTTTTGTTTTTTTTCTTTGTCTTTTTTTTTTTAAATATTTATATTTCTTTTTGTTTTATTTATCTTCTTTCTCTTTCCTCAACTCTCTCGATTTTATGTATTTTCATATGAGTGACCACTGCCTCTTCTTTTTTTTTTTAAAGTTAAAAAAAAATAAAATATTTTACTTATTTATTTGGTACAGGGTCTTCCTATATAGCTTGATTTTTGCTTTGTTTGCAGTATTGGGAATTGAACTTAGGACCTTGCGTTTGCCAGACAAGTGCTTATTCTACTGAGCTATCTCCCCGGCTTCCTATATAGCTTGGATTCGTCTCAGCCTCCCCAGTGCTAGGATTACAGGGTTACACCACTACATCAGGTTTCAGTGGCCAACATGGTGCACCTGGGTTTCCAGGGCCTGCAGTAACGGGAATGGTACCCTAGGTCCTTGCACTTGCCAGGCAGGCCCTTAGATCATGGAGCTATCTCCCCAGCTATGCCTCTTTTATTTCTGATTTGCTTTGATATTCCTTTGCTTTCTCTTCTGTGTTCTTCTTCTCCAGTTTCCCCAAACTTAGGTGATCATCCTTTGCCCACCAGCCTTTTTCTACTGTATTTGTCCTTATTCATCTCTGTTTTGTCCCCTACCTGTCTTACCTCACCCACACCCCCATGATAAGTCATTCTACTAAGGGTAAACTCATTGCATACAAATGCCTGGTATATGCTGGATTTTGTTATATAACTGTAGAAATGATTCCTGTCGTTAAATGTATTAAGTTAACAGTTACCACAGTTCCTTATTAGGTAGACTGTGCTTGATGGTATTGTTATTGCTAACTATAAATCTTTAGCCAGGATGTCACACATGTTTTAGTTGGAACACTGATAACCTGTGTCATAGCCATCGCTATTATCCAGTACCAAAAGACTGAGTGCTGAGCCAAATAGATAGTAACTTCTCACTCTTGAAGGCAGGTACAATGAGATATACACAGAGATCAGGAACAACCTTTACCTAGAAGACAGCTCTGAGGAACAGACTTCCTAGGGAAGCCTTGATACTAATGATAATGCTAACTATTATAAGAAATCTATAAGCATCAACACAGAAAACAAAATAAAATAGAAATTGACAAGATGCAGAAGCAAAATGCAACCTCAACCTCCAGCCCATCCAGATCAAGTCCAGAGTGCAATGAGACCAAGGAAATTGGAAGTCTCCCATTTAGAACTATTATTTTTGAAATAACAGCACAAATAAAAACAAAAGAAAAAAAAACCCTGTTTTTTTGGAGGCTATAGGAAAAAAAAATCTGTCAGGTATAAAAGGAAATGATCAAAATGAAAGATATTAGGGTAGACACATAAAAAAACAGAGGAGCTTAGGAAAATGATGGAAACCACGAATGTTCAACATAGGAAGGAAAGAGAATCCATGAAACAAATCCAAACAGAAATCCAATTCTAAAAAATTCCATTGAAAGTAAATGCAACAGATTGAACAAAGGCAATGACAAAATATCAGAATTCGGAGACGGGACTGTGGCTAACGACCACAAAGAAAGGTATCAAAAGTAGCAAGACCATGAAAAGTCAACTCAATGGCTACGAGGTGAAACAATGAAGAACATAAGATTGATCAGTCAATGAGAAAGACAAAGGCAAATGCCATAAAAAACATGCTCACAGAAATGTGACAGAAAACTTCCCAATTATGGATAAAAAATTGGACGTACAAATAAGTGAATCATATAGAACTTCAAGTAGTTATGACCAAAATATACCTAAGGTATATGATAAGATTACAGAAATTCAGAATAAGAATAGATTATTACTAGTAGTTACAAAAAAAGAAACAATGTGAAGGAAAGCCCACCAGGATAACAGCAGACTTCTCAACACAAACCTTCAAATAAAGGAGACCTTGGAGTGAGGTACTTCAAACTCTAAAAGAAAACAATTTCCAACCCAGATTGATGGACCCCACAAAGCTATCTTTCAAAATCAATGGAGAAGTAAGATACTTCCATGACAAAGAACAACTAAGACATTCATGACCACCAAACCAGCTCTCCAAAAAGTCTCTGAAGGATATTTTAGATAGAAATAATAAAGATCACAATTTCAAGAACACCAATAGAAGCCTCCAGGTAAGGCAAGCAATTAAGCAGAGGGAAAAGACTGGGACCCGACAATAGGAAAACAGTAAGAGAAGAGTAAGCTAATACATATCAGTTGTAACCATCAATGTAAATGGTATCAATTCACTAATCAAAAGAATCAGACTGGCAGAATGGATCAAGAAGCAAGATCCTACAATATGCTGTATATAGGAAACACAAGTTCAGCGATCTAAGTGCCTGTGTGTCAAGTGCAAAGACCTGAGTTTAATCTCCAGTACCATATGCTGTGCAAGCCCTGAAACCCAGGGTGTGCCGTGTTGGCCCCCAAAACCAGGCATGGTGGTACATGCTTGTAATCCCAGCATTGGTTAGGTTGAGACAGTAGGATCACTATGAGTCTGAACCACATAGTGAGTACCTGTATCCAGTAAGTAAAAAGTAAAAAATAAAAAAAAGAAAAACATATTTTACCTAAAAAGAAATTCATAGACCGAAAGTCAAAGATGGAAAACAATATTCCATGTGAAAGCAGGCATAGCTATTCTATTTGTACAAAATGTGAAGTTCAAATCAAGACTGATCAAAAGAGACAAAGATGGTCACTACATATCTGTTAAGGGAAATCTTCAAGAAGAACTAATCAGAAATATATATCTGTTTACCCAAGTACATAAAAAAATATTGACAGACATGAAAGATCAAGTGGCCACTAACATAATTATAATGGGGACTTCAATACCCCATTGTAACAAACAGACGAACTAGACAAAAAATTAACAAACTAAGTCAAGAACTAAACCAATCTGTAAACAAATGGACTTAATAGATGCTTAGAGTGGTCTATCCCACAACATAATACACAGTCTTCTCAGGTGCACATGAAACATTTTCCAAAATGGACAACACACTAGCACAGAGTACATACTTAAGTAAATGCAGAGAAACTGAAATTATCCTACAGAACATCTGACCATAATGCAAACCACAAAAGAAATAGCAAAAAGAACCACAAAAACTCTAAACAACAGCAAAAGAAACCACAAAAAAACTGTATAAAACATGGAAATTAGGGCCGGGGAAATGGCTCAGTGGAATAAGCACTTCTCTGGCAAATGCAAGGGCCTGGGTTCAATCCCTGGTTCCATAAAAAAATAAAATAAAGTAAAATAAAAAACAAAGTATTTCATTTTAAAAAAGACATGGAAATTAAATAATACCCTCCTGCACAACCATAGGCTACAGAAGAAATTGAAGAAGAAAAAAAAAATATCTACAATTAAATAATGCTGATACAACATATTGGAAATTATGCGATGCAATGAAAGTGGTACTAAGAGAGAAATTTACCATAGTAAATTCTCACATCAGGAAAGCAGAATGAGGAGCTCAAACAACTTAATGTTCAATGTCATTATGGTACATCTAGACAAAAGAATATACAGTGAAATTTCAATAAATAGAGCAAAATACGGCAAGACTTCTACTACATATATTTTAAAAAATCTGAAATGGCACATCGTAGAACAGTGTGCATACAATATCTCATTTTGAAAGGAAAGCGAAATAACACAAATTTATACATACACGCAAAAGAGAGGTGGAAGACTTTGGATTACCTATGGTTGGGCAGGGTTAGAAAGGCTTCACTATGCGCTTTATACATAGTTTTATCGTTTGAGGAGTTACTATCCCTCTCAAGTAAGGGGGACAAAATTAAGCTTACAACAGAATACAACTTCATTGCTATCCTTTAATCGTCTATTCCAACCATGGTAGGGAAGCAGATCATTTTCTTTTCCTTCAATTCCACCTCACTTCACTTCCTTTACCACCACTTCTCCCTCTCGGTATCCCGTCAAAGCCATTCCTGTGACAATCGACGCTTTTCAAGGCTGCTTCACCTCTGCTTGTTATAGCACAATACAGCGCGACTCTGGTTGAGCATCTCCCCATTCGCCTCCTCCTCGACAAGCGCAGGTTTCCGCGCCCGTGACTCGCTTCAGTTCCCACCGGAGCGGGGGACTCACCTAACGTCTAGCTCTCACGCGGGCGGGCGGCGCCTCTCCTGCTCTTCCCGCCCGAGCGGCCGCTCGCTCTAGACTCTGGGAAGTAACTTACTCAACTTCTCACTGACAGGCTGTGATGACACCCTAGAGGAAGGCACAGAGGAACTGTGCAACCGCCAGGCAGAAGCAACAGACACCGGTAAGCGTCGCCCGGAGCAACCCTGAGCGCTGCAGCTGCAGGGGGCGGCCGCTCCCTAAGGGAAGCGGGGTGGGGTGGGGGGTAGCTCCGGTCGGGGTCCACTCCCCTCCCCGACCCCGCGGGCCTGCCGCCTCCCTCCCGGTCCACGGCACAGGTCGCGGAGCGCTGCTGCGCGGGGCCGGGCCGGGTCCCTCGCCTGCAGCCTCGAGGCGCCACCGCCAGCTGGACTGAGGTCCTGGCCCGAAAAGCCCCTGGGGTCCCGCTCGGCGAGCCGGGTGACTCACAGCTCCGCGGATCCGCTCCCGGGCGCCCCAGCGGCCAGCGCGCCCTCTGGGTCACACACACTAGTTTTCTGTGGCGGTGCTCGACGGACTCAGACATACCAACTCGTTCAAGAAGTTTTCAATCACGAATCAGGGGCTCTGCCACACTCATACCGCAGGTCGCCGGCCCCCGGCTGGGTGACTCAAACCGGAAGTTGCTTTCCGTTCCAGTTCAGAGGGCAGCGCTTGCGCGCCCAGCCAACTGGGTTCCACTCTCAACCCCGCGAGGCAAGGGCTGGCCTCTCCGGCCCCGCCCTAACAGCTCCGCCCCGCAGAGCCGCCCCTAGTAGCCCCGCCTCTCATCAGCCCCGCCCTTGAGTAGCCCAGCCAAACTCCGCCCGCCCTATCAAAGCCCCGCCTTATCCTGCCACGCTCCGCCCAGCCGTGCCTCCCAGGAAATACTTCTGCCACCTGAGAGCCTCAGGTGTCAAGTTTAAACGACCTTTGAGAATCTTGAATAGAATTTTGGCCAAACAATAAATGATAGGTCAAACACCACCCTGAGTAAGAGTTACAGTACACAAGAATCACAAAAGAGGCTTGACATGATGTGGAATCCAACCTAGAGATTCCACATCTGCGAAATTTGGTGAAGCAGGAATCTTTATTTTCAACGGATCCTCAGATGAATGTGAGTAAGGGTTTAATTTCAGTGCCTACTGTTTAAGAAACACTACATAAACACACGTTTTCCCCTCAGCTAGTAATACTTTTCAAAAGATTTCAAAAGTAATACTTTGCAAAAGTTGAATCCTTACTAATGAAACTAAAACTTTATTAGAAATTTTGCCATGAATTAAACCACCCTCATTATTCCATTTCTTAGCCATGCTCGAATATTCTCTCAGCTAAAAACTTTAAATAGATACTGTGAGAAAGATAACTTTTTCTGCTAGAGCGAGAGGATCAGGTTCTGGCTGCTCCAATTCCTCCCTGTACTTCTGAGCTATGGAAGTTTACGGCTATTTTCTTAGGACAGTAAATCCAAGGAGCATACCCTGCAAGTCTACCTGATCATTGGGTTCAATTTTATAAGCCAAAACCAATATATACGCTTTAAAAAAAAAACAAAAAAAAAAAAAACCAGACACTTCTTGTACATAACATTTGGATCAAATGAATAGTTTTTTTGCAGTAAGTAATTGTTTCAACATGAAACTACAGTGAAAACACATTCATTTTCCTAGATAAGTTTTAAAGTCCAGAAATTCTGATTATGGCCTCTCTCCCTTCCTCATTCAAGCCTTCAACATTATCAACATTCCTTTTGAGAAAACACTGTTGTAAACACTGATGTGCCACTTTCTGGATGAAAATAAATTTTTAGCTCTTTTAGGAAAATACAAAGACGTAGGATGCTGTACTGTATGGTAAGGGTATGTTTAGTTTTGTAAGAAACTGTCAAACTATTTTCCAAAATGGTTGTACCATTTTACACTCCTACTAGCAATGAATGATAATTCCTACTATTCCTAATCTTTGCCAGCATTTGGTATTCTCAGATTTCTGGGTTTTGGCCATTCTAATGAGCATGGAATCATTTTAATTTATAATTTCATGATAACATATAAAGCGTAACACTCTTTCATGTGCTTGTTATCTGTGTATCTTTTGAGAAAGGTATCCAGAAAGATCTTTGGTTCATTTTTTAAATTGGTTTTGTCATCTGACTGTTGAGTTTTAAGTGTTTATTTATTTTATTTTTTTATTTTCTTTTTTTTTTTTTTGTCTTTTTGAGACAGGGTCTCACTATGCAGTTCAGGCTGGCCTTAAGCTCACTTTGTAGCTCAGGCTGGTCTTAAACTCACAACAATTCTCCTGCCTCAGCTTCCCAAGTGCTGGGATTACAGGCATGCGCCACCACGCCTGGCTTAAGTGTTTATATTTTATCTGACTTATTTTGTATTATCTTGACAATATCTTTTGCAGAGAAGGTATTTTTGATTTGAACGATGTACTCAGTACTATTTTTAGTGCAAGGTCTACAGGGTCTCACTACATAGACTGGACTCATAGTGATTCTCCTGTTTTCAGCCTCCCAAGCACTGGGATTACAGGTGCATGCCACTACACCCAATATCAATCACTGTCTCAGCACATCCTAAGGGTGGAGTGGACACAACTCCTTGGGGCTCAAATCCTGGTCCCTGTGCTCTGCCTATAGAGGTGCTTTAGTCTGCTGAGCTATCTGGTCCTGAAATATTACTATTAATAGAGGGTGGTTGACTTCTGGTTTAAGAAAAATTGACTATTAGGCTCTTCACCCAATATTCCTATGAAAAACAGTAAAACTATGAGACTTATAATGCCCTGAGAAGTTTGGGATGTAGCCTGCTTAGTGCCCATAGCCTGATCCAAGGGTCTATCTTGGCTCAGCACCTATGCCTTCTCTTTCCCAGGAATAGAGGGCTTTTCTGATGTTTTCACCAGGGCAGTTGGGTTCATGTAGAGAGTTGCTTTGAAATCTATTGTCTGTTGGGCTCAAACTTGGAATTTGCCTTGATATATTTTATTTAAAGTATAGACCTCTCTTGCTCCATTTTGTCAGCCTGAGCCTTCCTAGAAGAATTCTGTTTTCTAATTTACACAAAGGCACTATCAGGATAGTTCTAACTCTGGTGAAAGAAACTTAGCACCAGAATTCAACAGTATTTTTCACCATTGAAAGAATGGTAGAGATGAAATAAATATATACCTTTTTTATTTGAAGGCAAGTCAACTTGATGACCTAAGGAAAATAAGACAGCTACCTGCTTGTGGTGCTTACTAATGAACTGGACAGTAGATCATCATATATTTCCTGCTGCTCCAATGTTGGATTCATATTTTGATTACCCATTCTGGAGCTGTCATTTGGAGAATAACAACAATAGCCCATTGGGAGTAGATAGGTACAATGCTCTGTATCCAAGCATGTGAATTATGTTCTTCCTGAAGATTTAATTTTTCATCCATGTTTTGTACCAAGGAAATACCAACAAATGTTTCTGATTAAGAATTCTCCTCTTCGTAAAAAAAAAAAAAAATAAGTTGTAAAGGTAAGGAAGGGTCTCACCTCACCCAACACCTACAGAATCCAAGTTGATAAATGTCAGCCTCAAGCCAAAAAGTTACCTGTGAACTCTGTATGTCTACTTATCTTCTAGTTTACTATCTACATGAAGGAAGTAATTGTACCCACACAGACAATATAACCTACAAGAATTCATGTATTCAGTTAGAAGGGGTTACATGAAATTCAGAATGAGAAAACACAAAACAAAATATCCCTTTGAAGAGATTATGCTATATATAGAAGAGTCCTCAAAATATAAAGAAGGTAAATACTCTGGAAAATGGTTTAACATAAGTAAAATAAAAAATAAATTTGTAGCCGGGCGTGGTGGCGCAGGCCTGTAATCCAGCACTCGGGAGGCTGAGGCAGGAGGATTGTTGTGAGTTCGAGACCAGCCTGAGCTACAAAGTGAGCTTAAGGCCAGCCTGAACTACATAGTGAGACCCTGTCTCAAAAAGACAAAAAAAAAAAAAGAAAAAAAAAAAGAAAAAAAGAAATTTTGTATTTTATTTTGTATGAACAAACAAGACGATATACAAGACATGATATTCAATTAAGATCAGGAGATACCTAGAAACAGAAAGAAATAGAAATAAAATTGGATAAGTTAGGGCCAGCAAAATAGCTCAACAGACTGAAGCGCCTGCTTAGGCAAGTGCAGGAACTGCAGTTTGACCTTCAGTGCCACTTTCAGCTCCAGCCCCGCCCTCAGCGGGGCTGAGTTAGCCAGAGTCTGGGTGTAGTGATGCATGTCTGTAATCCCAGTGCTAGGAAGTCTGAAAGCAGGAGGATCACTGAGTCTGAGAGCTGCATAGTGAGACCTTGCAACAATCAAATAATATATATATATATATATATATATATATATATATATATATATATATATCATACAACAGCAGGATTAAAATATTATTTGGATATAAGGATGAAATCGGTACTGCAGAGTATTAAATAACAATTAGAAGCATGAAAAGCCCTCAATATGTGAGTGAAAAGAACAGATGAAAATCATTAAATGGGGCTGGAGATATAGCTAAGTGTCACAGGGACTGCCTGGCAAACTCAAGGTCTTGAGTGTGATTCCCAGTACAGAACAAACAACCAAAAAATAAAGAAAGCCAGTAAATGAAATAATGGAAAGATCATGTTTTCACTTCTTCCTGAATAAGAGATCAGGATTCCAGATAGCTCAGTGGATTAAAGCACCCGCTTAGGGAGACGCGGGGCCGGAGGTTCAGTCTCAGACCTGTGGTGCTGCCCCTGCCCCTGGGACATTCTGAGACAGCGTCTGAGACTGGGCATGGTGGTGTGCACCTATAATTCCAGCGCTTGGGATGCTGAAAACCAGGAAGGATCACTATGAGTCCAATCTGTGTAGTGAGACCTATAGTCCCTTACTGAATACCTTACAGAGAGAGAGAGAGAGAGAGAGAGAGAGAGAGAGAGAGAGAGAGAGAGAGAGAGAGAGAGAGATCAGGATAAATGAAATAAAAAAATAACAGTCAAAATACATCAAAAGAATTCTGAAATGTTACTTTGATCCAGTATAATAACTTTGTTACAGATACAAAGGACCCAATGAATTATGAAATATATTAAAGAACAGAGACCAAACACTTTGTTCTATCCTGGTAAACTTTCATTGCTAAGTGCTGTGCCAACTCATTCAGTTATTCAGCAAATGTTTTGTGAATGCTATGTGCTAAAAGTTAAGGATAGAGAGGACCAAGACATAGTTCTGTCTTAGAAGATTATTGTGTCAATTGTGATAACCTGGATGTAAGAAACAGGCAATGACTGCACTATGGTACTGCAATCATACAATGAGGTTAACTACTTAGTGCTCCATCAGGGAGGTCTTAGGCAGACCTTGCAAGGGTGAGAAAGCTTCTTGTACCTAAAATACAGAAAGCTTACCGAGAATTCAGGTGAAAGTAAGTAGATTACTTGCCAAGAAAAGGCTTCTTTTATCTAAAATACAGAAAGCTCTATCAAAAATCAGATGAAGGGCTGGCCAAATAGCTCAGAAGATTAAGACACCTACTTAAGCAGACATAGTGGCCAGCGTTCGATCCCTGGCGGGCCATGCCAGCCCCACCTCTGGGGCATGCTGAAACTGGGCATGGTGTCGTATGCCTGTAATCCCAGCTCTTGGGAGGCTGAACACAGGCAGATCGCTATGAATCCGATCTATGTAGTGAGACCCTGTAGACCCTGTAGATCCTTACTAAAATATATTTAAAAAAAGAAAGAATTCAGGTGAAAATAAGTAGATCACTTGCCAAGAAAGTCACTTTTGATATGGAACTTCAGAAGGTTACATAGGTTAGCATCAGTTGTTGGGAAAGGGTTGACCTAAAAACGTCTATCTCAGGGGAAACAAAGACATTCTCAGATATCTCTAAGTTCAGAAACCGGACTACCATTTCCTAGAGCAACTGGAGATATTTTTCACTTATTCATGAAGGAATTATAATTAAAAACGTAAGGCAGGTGAAATTCAGACATAACAAGTACTGGAAAACACTTGGAATTTACATATTGGGTTAAGTAAAGCATATGTTGTAAATATGAAGCAATGGGAAATTTTAAATTAATTTTGAGGTATAAGAATGCATATATATATATATGTATATGTATATATATACGTATACACACACATAATTATTTTAAAAAATGTGCTACTCTCCTCTTAGTCTAAAAGTCCATTCAGAAATCCTCTGTTTCTTTTCCACTAGCCAACTGGAGCAAATATTGCATCTTCTGTTCTTAAACTTGTCACTATATTTCATTGAGTAAGATGCTTCACTTTTTCAGTAGTTTGAATCTAGGTGTAGTATTTAGGTTTGGTTGGGTTTGCTGTTTGTGTTTTGTAGGTTTGTTTGGGTTTGCTGTATTTATACTGCTTAGTGTACTATGAGCTTTTTCAATCTATTTTATATTGTTAGGTAATCTGGGGAGTTTTGGGTCATTACTTTTTTTCCTTGTTCTCTTCCTCTTTTGATTTGACATTTTAGTTACACGTTTGTTAGACTGATGTTATCCTTCATGGGTTGAATGCTCTAGGGAGTTTTGTAGGGGTTTGGTTTTAGTTTCTTTGTGTTTGTTTCAGTATTTTTACTCTTGTCAGTTCTATTGACCTATAATCAAATTCATTGATTCTTTCCTTTTTGTCTTAATCACTAATAAACCTATTTAAAGACATTTTTCATCTCTTACTGTGGCCTTTCTCTTTCTAATTCTTTTAACTTCCATTTACTTCTAATAGTATCTATTTCTTTACTGAAATTATTATCAGATCCAGCATGTTGTTCACTTTTTTCCACTCAAGCAGGTGTCACCAAACTATGGCTTATGGAAAAGGTCTAGCTAGTGGCCCATTTTTGTGTGTCTTTTGGATTTCAGTGGTTTTTATCTTTATAAAGATTTCTTAAAAATTTTCTACAATCAAAAATATTTTTTTCCTCAAAAAGAATTTGTAAAATACATAATATGTGACCCACAGAGCCTTAAATACATATGGGTCTTCAGACAAACAGTTTGTCAAGCACTGCTTTAGATCTTTTAGCAATTACATCATTGTTATTTTATTTATTTATTTTTTTAAATGGATTTGGTTGTTACAGAGTCTTACTATGCAGCTCAGACTCATAGTGATTCTCCTTTAGCCTCCCAAGGGCTCAGAGTGCAGATGTGTACCACTCCACCCAAACTCTGTGGCTAGCTCAGCCTGCCCTGGGGGCAGCCCTGGCCTGGCATGTGGTACCATGGATCGAACCACAGCCCCTGTACTTGCCTAAGCAGGTGCTGTAGTCTGCTGAGCTATCTCATTGGTCCCTCATCACTGTTAAATGATGCTCATCTAGAGAAGTACGAAGTCCCATCTGCTGAATGTAGTCCTGATGATTGCTTTGGTTTTTGCTAGTGAATTATTTTTGCTTACTCTTTTTTTTTTTTTTTTTTTTTTGCAAGAAAAAGATCTATGATGTTTGTGGGGGTTTAAAGTACCACATCTTATAGAATGGCACCATGGTAATGTTTATATGACTGAAAATGGACATGCCTGTCCTTTTGCTAAACCTTTTGTCCAGAAAGTAAAATTAATCTTCTCATTTGTACTGGATTTTATATTTGTTGTTGCTATGGTTACTTTCTGGGTACTTCAAATTCTCCTAGCCATACTTTTTGTTTAGGTGGAGGCTGTATATCAGAGAGCTTTTGTTAATAATGGCTCTATTCTACTTTACGCTTTCCTGTGTGATAAGCATTAGAGGGGTCGGTCTTATACTCTAGAAACTCTCTTGAGTATATTTTAATATTTTTTTTTTACTACTTAACACTTTTTGGTTTGATGGTTAGCAAAAGAGTTTTCTCAATCCACAGATGTATGTAGATAGCAAGTCTCTTAGTTTGGAATGTAGCCTGCTTTGTGCCTATGGCCTGCTCCACGGTGTCTGTCTTGGCTCAGAACTTACACCGTCTCTTTCCCAGGAATAGAGGGCTTCTCTGATGTTTTCATTAAGGCAATTGGGTTCATGTAGAGAGTTGCTTTGAAATCTACTGTCTGTTGGGCTCAAACTTGGAATTTGCCTTGATATATTGTATTTAAAGCATGGAAAATACATTCTGTCTAGCTACTACATCCCTGAGTGGAAACTGGATGTCTAAATAACTCATTTTTCAAGTTGCATCCTTGAACTATGTTACAGGGTCACCACAAGATGTCAGGGAAATACTGGGGTTCCCCAGAGAGATAGGCAAATGTTTATGTTTTATGTTGCATGAAGTGTTTGGTTTTATTTGTTCCTAAGTGAAAAGTGTCTCTGATGATAAGAGGCTGATTATTTAATATAGTCAAGGACTGAACACATAAAAACTGCAGTATTTAGGCTGGTGAGATAGTTCAGAGGTCTAAAGTGCCTGCTTAGGTAATCTTAGGCAACTGTAGGAACCGCAGTTCAATCCACAGCAACATATGCCACACCAGCAGGCTGAGTAGGCCACAAAACAAAAACAAAAAACAAAAACAAAATTGCAAGATTAGCACACAAAAGAGGCCAGGAAAGTTTAAATATCATTAAGAGAAAAATTAGAGTGATAGGATCCAGAATTATATAAGGCCAGAGATGAGCAGAAAAATGGAAAGCTCAGAAATTTAGAAAATTCATAAATTCAACAAAGAGAATCAGGTTCATTGTCACTAAAGAATGAGAGTCAAGAAGAGATGCATGAAAGGGCTGGGACATAGCTCAGTAGAATAAGCATTTGCCTGGCAAGCACAGGTTCCTGAGTTCAGTCCTCAGTATTGAAATGAGAGAGAGAGAGAGAGAGAGAGAGAGAGAGAGAGATGCATGCAATACAAAAGTGAGTGAGCTGGCTGTAGCTCAGTGCTGCAGGTGAATTAGTTAGGATGCTGACAGCTCACTGTGCAACACAGCAGGCTCCCGTCAAGCAAGAGAGCTGCAAAGATGAAGTCATCTGTAATGGCAAAAGAACAAGGCACTGAGGAAAGCTTCAGAGAGTGATCCTGTGCCAAGAAAGTGACCACTCCTGCTTAAAAAGGAAAATTTTACATTAAATTTCAGAGAGGACTTAAGGTTCTAATGAGCTAGGAGACTGAAAACCAAGAGGAAACATTGAAGTGGGTCACTAATATTGATATAAATAAAAATAAATATTTAAAGTCAGATAATAGAGCCAGGAATGTGACTTAATAAGAGGTACAGTCTCCACCATGGCCAGACATCAGGGTTCCACACTGAAGAAGCACTCTCACAACATGGGAGTGTATCATTGTATTGCTCTTGTTTTCATCTTTAGCTGGTGTTGTTATTCTTATCTTCCCTTGAACTTTCTGTGCAAGACATTTCAGAGGTCAGTTCTGTAATGTATGTTATATAAAACATAAAATAAAACGTTAATAATTTGGTCCAAAAATCTGCTTACAGAATACAAATAGTAATGTATTGAACACACTGAGAATAATCACACGAGGAGACAAATGTCAACAGTCCACAATGTTGAACTCCTAGTCCTTCTTTCAAAGCCTCAAATGCTCTTTCTTCTATCCTTTTCAGCATTTGCTAATGTTTTCTCACCCTTGGTCATGTTTTCCTTACATTTTACCTGGTATGTTAAGGACTTCCCTGGAAGGTCTTGCTCTACATAAGGTTTCACTTGACTCTCACGCCAAATTAGAACTGTGGGCTCAGGTAAGGGCTCTGACCTTACCCTGTTCTTTTTCCTTCATGACACTTGAAATTCCAAGGTACATATTTGGGTATTTTTGAAGTTAAGATGGCTGTTACAATTGACTTTTTCAGTGTGCAGTCACAAAGCACTGGTCATTGCCCTTCACAAGGGCAAATTTCAGCTGAGGGAAGCTAAGTTGTGCTGGTCATTAATAAGATTTCATTATTAAGGCTGTCTAATTTGCATGTAGTATTGCCATTTACTAACCTGACTGACTTAACTTGGCTAATACTGTGCCTCTGTTTCTTCATCTATGAAATGCAGGACATGATAAAACCTGCTTCAGACATATTTGGGCAATGAAATAATATATAATGGGAATTAACTTGAGGAAGGATTCAAACAATGTTGGCTAAATTTCTATAACTTAGTTATAGAAATAGTTCTCTATATAGTTGATTTTTAGTTTAATGAGTAATTGAGATTATCACTTAAAATGTCTTTACAGGTTCATATTGCAAAACTCAGATTTTGGACTCACAAGAAAAAGATTTTTAGCAATTGTCTTAAGTATATCTAAAGCTGAAGAAAATGCATGGACACATGAACCACAGGAAATCTGAAAAATGAAGTGCACAAAATGAGGATAGAACAATAGAGATAGAAATAATAAACATAGAAGTTCTGGAGCTAAATGATACAATAACAGATGAATTCATTAGAAAAGTTGAGATTCTGAGCAAGCAGTAGAAAAGGGCAGAAAATGTTTTGACAGGGCAATTTCAATTATTCAGTTGGAGGAGTAGAAAAAATGTAAGCATAATTCAAGGGTCTCATGAAACACTGTCAAGTTTATCAACATGTGTTATGGAACTCTTGAAGAAAAGAGCTAAAGAATCAGAAGAAATATTTCAAGAAATAATAACTAAAAACTTCAGAATTTGTTAAGAGTTTAAATTTACATTCAAGGAGTTCAACAAACTGCAAATAAGAAAACCTAATAAAAGCCATGCTCAGGGGCTGAGTATATAGCCCAGTGACAAAAGCGCCTTCCTGGATAGTGCAAGGTCCTGACTTTAGTCCCTGGCACCACACAAAAAATCCCAACCAAACAAACAAAAAACATGTGGAGGAAGGTTATGATTGTCCAGAGGTAAATACATAATTATGAAAAGTAGCAAGAATGCAGTAACATATTGCACACAATAGGTTCTTAGTAAGAATAATTTCAATTTTGCTTTGAAAATAAGGAGAATAGAAAACAGTGGGCTGATATATTTAAAGTGCTAGAGAAAGTGTCATCCAAAAATTCTTTTCATTATAAAAGTAGCCTTGAAAAATGAAGGAGAAATTTGGTTACATGGATATTAAATAAGAGCTAAAGGAAGAGCTAAAGGGAGTCTATTATTAGATTTAACATAAGAATGACAAAAGGCAGAGGCAGCTAGTGTGTCTGTGTCAACCCATAGTTAAGATTTTTCTTGCATGCCTGAGACCACCTCCTGGTGGCTCTACAGCTGTAATCATGCTACAAAATGAATATATTGAATTACACTGTAAATTTTATGGGTACTGGTTGGACTACCTTGAAAAAAAGAGAAAGAAGGAAAATTGACAGGCTCATGAATGTTCAAAGAAGAAGCAAAAAGATTGGGCTGAAGGCTAAGCGCTACCACAAACAGCCATGAAGAGAAAATAGAAATGAAGACTATGAAGATGCACGAAAAGAGAACCAAGCAAAAGAACAATGAAAAAACTCCACAAGGAGCAGTGCTTGCCTCCATGCTGGACAGGGCGGGATAGCCTCATGCAAAAGTACTTTCCAACATGATTAAACAAAATGAAAAGAAAAGGTGGGAAAATGGGAAGTCCCTCTGCCCAAAGTTTGTGCCCAGGAAGCAACAGAACTATTAAAAGTTATTTGAACTGGAAAGAGAAAAAAAAGAAGGCAGGGAAGAGGATGGTTACTAAAGTCTGCTTTGCCAAAGATGGCTTTACAAGAAAGTCACCTAAATATGAATCATTTGTTTAATAGGCTTACTTTTTTTTTAATGCATTTATTTGGTACAGGGTCTCACTACATAGTTTGGACTCATAGTGACCTTCCTGTTTTCAGCCTCCCCAGTGCTGGGATTAGAGGTGTGAGCCACTATGCCTAATCTTGTGGCTGGCTTAGCGTGCTGGGGCTGGGCAGGCCCCATGCTAGATGTGGTGCCAGGGACTGAACCCCAGTCCCTGCACTTGCTTAATGGGCTTTCATTTTAAGAAGGCCCATGTAACACATCCTGAAGTGAAAGCCACCTTTTGCTTGCCAATAGTTGGTGTGAAAAAGAATCCTTCATCGGCACTGTATACAACTTTGGGTGTTATTACCAAAGGAACAGTGATTGAGGTGAATGTGGGCAAGTTGAGCCTGGTGACACAAGGAGGCAAGGGTATTTGAAAGTGATGATGCATCAGTGCAGTCCTACTAGTTCGACAGATGTTGCATACAATAACTTCTTGCACTTACTGAGCACTACAGACCAATCAGGAAAGCCGAACTGTGAATACTGCTGAGCAACTTCCATGACTGCCTTCATCAAGAAAACGATCTATTAACTTGTAAAACGTTAAAAGAAAGAATGACAAAAGGTGGTTTTCAGGCTTAAAAAAGACCACTAGTTATGAATTTGAATCCATATGAAGAAGTAAAGAACATTAGTAAAGGCAAATGTAAATGCCTGGATGATTTTATTTTTAGCATGTAACTTATTTTTTTATTTCATACATGATTTTAAAAACAGATGCTTAAATAATTATAAACCTATATTAAGGGGCATACAATATGAAACGGTACTTTGTGGCAACACAAAGAATAGGTGAAGATATATAGATTTAGAGCTTTTGAATGTTTCTGTCTTAATCACTTTGTTGCTGATGAGAGGTACTGTCGTCCACAACATAAAGGAGGAGAGGTTTCTTTCCTCTTACAGTTGTGTAGCTAAAAGGAAGGAAGGGCCCGGCATGAGGAACGCTGCTCACCCCATGGTGCCCAGGAAGCTGAGAAGGAGGGAGGAGCCAGGGACAAGAACGCTCCCTTCCAGAACCCTGTAATGACCGTCTCTAACTGGGTCTCTCCTCCCAGCAGCAAGTCAGTTGTAGCACCCCATGATCCAATCACCTTCAAAAGTCACGTTTCTGAACACATAAACCATTTGGGGAATATTGTAGATCTAAACCAAAACAGTTGACTGGGCATGGTGGCACACACCTGTAATCCCAGCTCTTAGGAGGCTGTAAACAGTGGATCACTATGAATCCAATAATCCAGTAGTTAGACCCTGAACACCTGTAGATCTTTTCCTAAACCAAAACAGTTGTTGAAATGCAATTGGTATCAATTCAAATGAGATTATTTTAAATCTAGTGGGCTCATTTTAGTTTCTGTGATAGCCACTGTATTTTCAAACATATATATTTAAAAATACCTACTCACAACATTGAAAAGGTAATAAAACGGCGTACTGTAGGGAATCAAACACACTTAAAGGTAGTAGTGGAAACAATGAATAAAAACCTGGTGTAAGAATGTGAAGGGAATTGACTAGTTGAAGAGAAATTGACCAGGATGCAAAATTTCAAGTGTGATTTAGTTAGTGAAGAGGCTGCTCATAGAGATGATCACCTATAGTAGTGATGTGATAATCAACGGACACAATTCGAGAATGAGTAATATAAAGGGAGTAATCCAGAGAGTTTTAGAGATGATAAAAAAAAAAAAATAAGACAATGAAATGTGCCAATACATTTGAAAAACTTGGTAAAAGTAATTGTTTTGCCAAGCAGCTACTAAGTCAAGAGGCTTGAAATATGGTACTATACAGAGATACTATCTTATACTCAAAAGATAGTCAAGGAACATGGCAATTGTAATAACACATCTTCAGCACACGAAGGAAGTATTCAGAAGGATGCCGAACAGTCATCAGACCTGCAGGACCAGTTAAACTATCTGTTGAAATGAAATGCCAGCCGGGCATGGTGGCACATGCCTGTAATCCCAGCACTCGGGAGGCTGAGGCAGGAGGATTGTTGTGAGTTCGAGACCAGCCTGAGCTACAAAGTGAGCTTAAGGCCAGCCTGAACTGCATAGTGAGACCCTGTCTCAAAAAGACAAAAAAAAAAAAAAAAAAAAAAAAGAAATGAAATGCCAGTTAAGAGTGTAACAGGGGCCCGGCCAGATAGCTCAGGAGACTAAAGCACCTGCTTAGGCCAAGCGTAGTGGCAAGGGTTTGACCCCTGGTGTGCCGTGCCGGCCCCTGGGGTGCGCTGAGAGGGTGATTGAGACTGGATGTGGTGGCATGCGGGTAATCCCAGTGCTTGGGAGGCTGAAAATAGAATTATTACGAGTCGGATCTATGCAGTGAGACCCTGAAGACCGGTACCAAATACATTTAAAAAAAATTGTAATAGCACTTTTTTGGCTGATGCTGAGGAGGAAATATCCTACATAACTATTGTGGTGTGTGGTTTTGATTTTCCATTTTTATCTCAAAATTAAGTTTAAAAATTGTGCAAGAGTACAGTTTCTCCTGAAAAGGAGGTAGAGGGTTAGAGTTTGGAAGGATTTCTGAAAGGAAACTTGCTTATATTGTAACTGAAATATTAAGTTGCTATTCTTAATTTGACATTGAGGCAAATTTAAACATTAGATAAGAAACTTTGAAAAAAAGTTTGAAATCGTAAAAAAATATTTTCTTCAACCAAAATGAAATGAAGCTAAAATAAATAGCCTAGGGGTAACTATGAAATTCTAAATATGCTAAAATTAAGCAATACATTCTTAAAAAACCAATGGGTCAAGGAAGAAATAACAGGAAATTTAGATACAGTTAAGAGACAAATGAAAACAAAATTGCAACATGCTGAAATGTTGGGGATGCAATGAAAGCAGGGCTCAGAAGAAGGTTAATAATAGTGAACATCCACAATGAAAAGAAGAAAAATGTCAACTACTAAAACTTTATACCTCAAGGAACTAAAAACAAGAGCAAACTAAATCTTGAGCTGGCAAGAGGAAGGAACTATTAAAAAGTAGAACCAAAGTAAATAAAGGAAAGAATAGAAAAATAATAAAAACAAAATATTTGAAATAATTACAACAAACTTACCATAATAATGCAGATAATAGTGGGGTACATTGAGTCACGGGAGAAGAAGAGTACATTGGAATGCTGTAATATTTGCTTAGTTTTTGTCTACGTCTATAACTTAAAAAAAAATGTTATTAACTGAGTGATAAAGCAAACACACTCTCTTGTCCTAAATAACTTTTGATAAAAGAGAAAAATAAAACTACAATTAAAAAAGTGTAAAATAGCTCAGTGATAGCACACGTGCTTAGCCTGTGTCAGCCCCTGGGTTCAATACTCAGCACCAAGCCAAAGCAAAACAGCACCAAGCCTCATCCTTCCAACCAAAACTGTAAAATAATATTAATGTGAATGTGGTGTACAAAAAATTCTAAAATGTATTCAAAATGGCAGTAAAAGTTCTTAGCCTTAAATATTTAAAGTAAGAAAGTAAAGTAAGAAAAGTAATTAAAGTAAGAAATAATTAAGAATAAACTAATGATTTGACCGGAAACTGAGAAAAATAAAACAGCCTAAAAAGATATTAAGTAAATATTAACATAGATAAAAACAGAAACTAAATATTAAAAAAAAAGGGAAAAAGAGCTAATGGTGACAGTGATACATATAAGACATGAACTCTGTGATACATCCCATCAGCAGAGAGGAAGAGGGAGAGGGAGAAAGGACATAAATGGACAAAATGAGTAATAAAAGATTATTCTTACAGTTAGAGACGATTTATGTATAAGGTAATGCTCTGGGTGCCAATATATTTGAACTTGGTGGTAAGAATTGTTTTGAAGCAGAAAAATAATTGAATTGTGTGAGAAAAAGATAAGACATGAATAGATGGATAAAACGCATTGGAAGAGCTTTTAAAGATTTACTTTCAGAAGGGAGTACCAAGGACAAGTAGAGTTACAGATTTGTTTCCTAAAGATTTCAAGGGACAGGTAACTTTATAAATCTTGATTTTAAAACATGAAAGATTTTGACCTTTCTATAGTTTCACTTCCCAAAGCTAGCCTAACTTTAATAAATAAACCCACTAACAATAAATTTCCAGAAAATAAAAATACTTTTAAATTCACTTGTGACTACAAATGTGAAATTGAAAACACATTGTGTGTGTGTGTGTATGTGTGTGTGTGTGTGTGTGTGTGTTAGGGATTAAATCCAGTTACTCACACATGCTAGACAAGCATTCTACCCTGTTACATCTCCAGCCCTTGGTGCACATTTTCTTAATATAAATTGTATGTAAGATTAATCATTTTATATTATTAAGTTTATATGTAAAATCATAATTATAAAATACCATTAGTACACAGACAATTATGTTAATAGGATGATTTTTGATAACAGAATTTGAGATAGGAACTTTTTTTTTTTAACTGGGAATCAAACTCAGGACCTTGCACTTGTCACACAAAGCTTGATACCACAGAATTTTTAAAAATGTTTCTGTGTTCTGTTATGGTAGGATATTATTTTGTCTGAAGTAAAAAGACCACACAGTTGTCTCTAATGATATCAAAAGATGTTAAATATAGTTTAAAATGAAATCTTTTAAAAATGAAGTCTCTTTTTCCACTCAAGTAGATTTTTAGTAAACTAGAATATTTGGTAGTTTTTTATTTGAAGTATATCTGAAACCAACAGCCAACGTCATTTTTAAAATGTTAACCACTAGGGAAATTCTCACTGAGGTCAGAAGCTAGAAAATTGATAGCTCTCTCTTCCGTTATTAAACCCATTCCAGAAATTTTGGCCAACGTCATGAGGCAAAGAAAGGAGGAGACATATTCATATATTTTTCATCTGGGTATCGCATGTGAATTACTGAAAATAATTTAGAAAAGTAAAAGACCAATAAAATAGCTTGATGTAAGAATTAAATGAAACAAATAGCCAGCAGTAACTGGTTAGAAAATATAGTAGAAAGAATAGCCTATCAAGATAACACCCAATACACAAAGCAGACAAAACAAAGTATATTGGGATACATTTTCAATAAATAAACTATGTTTACTCAGGCTTTAATATATGCAAAGACATGGACTGTTCACAGACAGGAAAGTTCTGCATAAAAAAGAACCTTCAGTTCACTCAAGTTAGTGCATTAATTTCTTGAAATTTCAACATGAAATTTATTCAGGGGAATTTACCAGATTTATTTTCAATCGTTTAGTTGAACATCTTTCATGATCATACATGTTTTAGACTAATAACTGAACATTGCTCTAGGGCTTCAGTTGGCTGGTGGGGATCATAGGAGATAAAGCTCTATATCCCTCTAGATAAAACTAGTGTGTCCAACTGTACACACAGAAGTGTTCTCTGGAGGGAGTGATGACATGAGGGTGGGCGGATGAGAAGGGAGACAGCTTCTAGAAATGATGTGGCTATTTTGTGGCCTTGGAGAAGTCAACTTCTTGTTCTCTATAATATTGCAGCTTGCGCAAGACAAACCCAAATACTGTTTTAGTATTGAAAGAAGATAGGACAGTTATAATAGAAAGCCATGGGAGAAGGAGAAATAGGAATTTATATTTAAAGCCTTCCTGCCTGTGCCATTGGAGAGTTAGAAGACACTGTATCATTTTTGTTTAGCAAGCTCTCAATTAAAAAAAAAAAAAAGAAAAAAAATATATATACTGATAATGGATTTTGATATTTAATTTTTCCAAGCCATTAATGTTTCTAGGATTACTTGTAAGAAAATAATAGAAATTTTGATATTTATTTTTGATTGTGAAAATAAAAGAGCTAGTTAATAATACAACAAGACTAGATTACTATAGTTCTATGAATTTAAATGTTCTAAATGAGAATTTAAGAGTTATGTATAAAGTTAATACTTTAATAGAGTGAAATATTCACTATTTTTTATGAAATAAAAAATTACTAAACTTGAGTTAATATAGGCACTCTGGATCAGTCAGAATTGATTTAAAAAAATAAACCAAAAAACATGAACATACAGTATTAATTTACTTTCCAACCTAGTAAGATATATACAATTTAACATAAGTCAAACATCTTTCAGTCTTAAATTATGTTATAAAAATCATTCATTGAAAAAGGCTTATGTTGCAGACATAAACTTTATAAAATTATTCCTATTAGATTCATTAAATTTTATCTTCAGATTTAGCAAGAAAGTAAAAAAGATCACAGTATTTTAATTTCTCCTTGGGTCTTGGCCTTTTTTAAGGCCAAATTTTCAACTATGACTGTGAATACAAAGCCATTTTGGATTCTGTCATAAATTATTCAACAAATGCAAAAGTTGAACAAATCTTCAGTTTTTAAGGCATCCAGATCACCTTCCTAGGCTGTGAATCATAGGAACGAATAAAATTTGATTACCTCTTTTCCAGGTTCAAGTCTTCCTTCACAGGTTATTTCTTTTTAAAGATGTAGGCAGTTAAACTTTCTGGAAGCTTTGTACAGCCTTTCTGCTACCCAAACTGTCCTGAGCTCTTGTGTAGAACTGGGAACTTCCACTGAGAAATCCCCTGTCTTGAGACTTCCTTATTTGTAGCTATCAACAGCCAATCATTGGCAAGATATTGAAATGAGGTAGAAACTACCAGAAAACATTCTGTAAACCACCCATGACTGTAACCCTGACTTCCTTTTGAAGCAAAAATACTTTAACCTCATAAGTTAAGGCATTTTAACAAAAAACTAGATATGAAAATATAAAAATATTTTTGGATGAAGCATGTTTTCACATAAGGCAATTTAAAAGTAAGTCTGATAAATGATTTTTAAATCGTTTTTTAACCTAAGCAATATATTTATAAGCAGAAAAGTTCAAGTTTGACTGCAGCCCTTGTTTCATGGATGGCTTCTAATAAAGCTTCTGCTGGATTCCAGAGCCTGATCTCAGGCACTTAAAAGAGGAATAATGCAAAGAAGGCTCTTAAGATAACTTTTCTCCTTTGAGAACTAAAGTTCACTGTTATGAAGATAGATGAGTTAATGTTCTAGCACACCAGGGTGATCCTTTACAGATGTGTGAATTTTTCTCAGGCTACCTGGAGCAAAGCGCCAAGTTTTACATGCAAATAAAAAGCAGCAAGTACACCAGCAAGACATTTTTCTTTGTGACAAAGTTTTAGAGCTAGAAATGTCCATAACCATCTGTTCCATTTCCTTTTTAATTACAGATGAGGAAACAGGAGAGGGTAAATGCTCAGTATCACAAAGAAAGTTAAAAGCAATGCTTAGATTACAATCTGAGTCTTTTGCATCCAACATTTGTTTTGTGTCATGATTTTGGTGTATCAAGTCACTTGAACTGGAAAGAGAGTGAGGTAATTGAACACTCTTGTTCAATTCCTGCATGATTCCGAAGTGTGAGAGGCCTCACTCAAGGTATCCCATGGTTAAAAGGGCTAGGATTTTTCAGCTCTGATTTAGTACAGTTTCTTTTCTACTTTGATATATTGCTTTCTCTTAAATTATATCTTAAATAAATATGAGATAACGCTTCTCATGACAGGATTATTCTATAAAAATAATTTGAGAAGTATCTAACATGCAGCATAAAATATAAATAAAATGTTCCTTTCACTCTAAATATGTAATTATTTTTTTTTTATTTTTTTATTTTTTTTTTAAATATGTAATTATTAAATTTCTTTTAGCCCTATGTGTTTATAATTGTCTTACTGATGAAATATCAAACGTTAAATGTAAAAATAAGACCAATTTGATGCTGTAAAAATAGCAGAAAAAAGAACTCAACAAAAAAAGAGATAGCTAATGACAAAAGGAAAATATACTTAAGAGTTTATATTTATGAATTATCAGGGTTTTTTTTTTAAGAAGCACTCTGTTTTAACTGAAAAATGCTCCTTTTTTTGGTCTTTCTGTTGCTGTCTTCCCCGCAGTTACTTTGGCAGCTGAGCTTGGCAGACACCGAAGCTGCTCAAGGACTGGCTATTCCTGAAGATGTTGCCCTCAGCCTGGTGAGGCTGACGTGAGCAGCTCCTGAAGCCAGGACAGAGAAGCTAACGGTACTTTGTGAAGAAATTCTAGCTGAGAACACAGAATTTACAGCACATACCACTGACCAGTTTAGGCTACAGGTGAAGAATGGGGGCAGATGGCTTCCTCTCCCCTCTCCTCCCCTCCCCTCCTCTTCAGGACAGGGTCTACCGGGCCTCACTGCATAGATTGGACTCATACTGATTCTCCTGTTTTCAGCCTCACAAGTGCTGGGATTAGAGGTGCATGCCACCACGCCCAGTTTCAGTGACCATCTCAGCACACCTGGGGGCGTGGCCAGTACACCGGGCCTGGGATCAAACCTCTGGTCCCTGCATCTGTCTAAGCAGGTGTTTTAATCTGCTGAGCTATCTGACCAGCTGTTTTAATTCTTTTTTTTTTTTTTTGGTCTTTTTGAGACAGGGTCTCACTATGCAGTTCAGGATGGCATTAAGCTCACTTTGTAGCTCAGGCTGGTCTCGAACTCACAACAATCCTCCTGCCTCAGCCTCCTGAGTGCTGGGATTACAGGCATGCGCCACCACGCCTGGCCTTTCTTTTAATTTTTAAAGAGAGTACAAAATAGTATTAAAACAGAAAAATTATAGATGATACAGAAGTTTATGAATTTCACAGTATTTGTTGCCTTGCATAGTGCTGTCTTTAAATAAGTTGTTCAGGCCCTCCTCTACACCAGGCTCTCCACCTCTTAACCTGCATGCCCGGGGAGCCTGGGCCGCTGGGTTCCCCGAAGCGAGTGAGTGGTCATCGCGGTGCTGCAGCTCGCATACCCTCCGGAGACCGTGGCCAGCTCGCGGGCATGGCCCCTGCAGCAGCTTTGGGTGCTGGTGGCTGCTCAGGCTTCACATTTCCCGACTCGCTCCTCCTCTTTGAGTTTGTCTTCGGGGGGCCTGGTGTGGATCCTGGTGGCCTCCTCCCTGGTGCCCACCCTCCTGATCCTGGGCTGGGTGATGTTCGTGTCTGTGTTCTGCTTCGTGGCCACCACGCCCCTGCTCGTCCTGTACATAATTAATGCCCACGGTGGGGAGACATCCTGGGTCACACTGGATGTGGCCTACAACCACGTGGCTGCCCTGTTTTACCTCAGTGCCTCCATCCTGGAAGCCCTGGCCACCATCCTTGCGCGCGATGGCTACACTTTCAAGCAGTATCATGAAGGCATCTCTACGTAGCCACTTTGCTGTATGTGGCTCATGCTGTGTTCTCTTTAATCAGGCGGAAGTCTTCATAAACAGGCAGAATTGAGCTAGAAACTGTTTCGGCAGCAGCGTGTTTACCCTCCTCCACCTTTGTGTCAGGGCCTGGGGACTTGCTGCGTTTAACCTCCAACTGCTGAGCTGTCTTTCTAGTCACTTTCTGTCTATGAAAAGGGCCAATAGGTGTGAGACATAACCTGTGACAGAAGCAACAGTGCCCTGCCGACCCCTGGACCAGAGCTTGAGAAGCACCTTCTGGAATATTCCACCGGCTCTTTTTGAGCACACCAGTGAGGACATGTTTCTGTCTTCGTGGATGATCTGCTTGTCATGGGGACTGAAACTCACCCAACAGAGGTCTCTAAATGTCCATGGTGGAAGATGATAACCCTTGGGATACTTTATAAAGTGCCTTTATGTTCAAATAAATAAATAAATAAATAAGTTGTTAATGTTACCAGATATATGTGTACAAAATTGGAAGAAAAAAGAAAAAAAAAACCCAAAATATATAAGAAATTAAGAAGAGAAAAAGGAAATAGAATTTTTAAAAAAAGAGATAAGACCAATTAAACATTACTCCTTTCCATAGCCAAGCAGGCAGATGGATTTTGTTTTAAAAAGTCTTTTGTCTCTGGTGGCTCCTTTCCTTTTTCCTGCCCCCATCCACATTTTTTCTTCTCAAAGTCATACATCATGGGGTCAGGGCAGATAGAAGTACAGAAATTCCTGGATAAAAGGAAGGAGAAAACAGACACCAAGCCATGTTTTAGCACGCTGTGACCAGTGCGGTACTGGCAGCAGAGGTCCCAAACCGAAGCACGTTCAAGGGCAGAAGGCAGATTCCATTCAGGTCGATGGAAATGGCTAAGGGGCAGCTCAGCAAAGAATGGAGAGAACATTCTCCACAAGACAGCAGGTTTCTCCGTGCAGTTCCAGGAGAAGGCCTTCCTGAGAACACCTCGGTAGCACTATCTTCTAGGGAAAGTGGAGGGGGCCGGGGGAGGGCTGGAAAGCCAGGTCTCTTGATTGCTGACTGGGGCTGAGTAACAGCTACTTGCAGCCAAAATCTAGATTGGCAGTGTGGTTGGATGGGGTGGGCATCTGGGCAGCTTGGTTCAGGTGATCAAAACAGGTAGCGGTAGGATGCATCCATGCTCTAGGCATGGCTTTGATGGGCACAGTGAAACTATCTCGATTCCTCCTGGTGGGGTGACACTACAGGATTGTGTTGGCCCATGGCCATGACAGGTTGACATAAGATATGGAATCCCATCATATGTTGAGGACTAGAGCCAGAGATATAGCTCAGTGGCACAGTGCCTGCCAGACAAGCGTGAGGTCCTGAGTTCAATTCTCAGTACCGGAACAAAACAAAACAAAACAAAACTGGAACCTGTAGGGGTGGTGAGTATTCTTTTCCTTCTGCCTCCTCAGCTTCTATGAACTGTGCTCTTTGGAGAGTATCAATATTACTAATTTTCAACTTAACACAAATTTGTGCCAAAATATTGCTTTCTTAATTGGGATACTTACAGTTTTTGGTCTTAATTTTAGAATTAAATGGACTTTCTGGCTCTAGTGACTGGATGGTAGAATTAAAAGGGAGGACGAGGAGAGAAATGTCTTTACTCTTCATGATTCTTAAACTGTAACCTACGTTAATGATTGGTTTTATAGCAGTTAAACGTGTAGTTGGTATGCTTACCCAATTATTTGTTTGATAAACATTTGTAATCTATTATGTGTCAGGTTCTTTGTGGGGTGCAGGGGTTATTGAAATTCTTTTTTCTCTTGTTTTTGAATGATCTTATGGCAGAGACACACACACACACACACACACACACACACACAGCATTTTATTCTGCTCAGTGACAAAGATGAAAGCAGAAATACACACAAGGCGGTGTGTGAGCAGAGGCAGTTCTCAGGAGTGGAGCTACACGTGGTGAGGTGCCGAGATACCCAGGAAGTGAGCAAACAAAAGGGGCAAGGACTGAAAATTGATTTTATATCCCTTTCTCTATTCTCAGTGAGTTCACTCTGATTCTTTCAAGTTAAACTCATGGCTTTTGCTTGTTTCTATATCTTTAGAAGTAAAGATTTTCTTTTTTTTTTTGTGGAACCAGGGATTGAACTCAGACCCTTGTGCTTGCCAAGCAAGCACTGAGCCATCTCCCTGGCCCAGAAGTAAACATTTTCTTAAAAAATTATTTTTTTAACACAATAGAAAGGTTTTTTTTTTGTTTTTTTGTTTCGATGGTACATGCACTTTAATATTCTTTGTACCTGTCCTTAAAAAGTGAATCTGTAAGGTATAGATGAAAAAGTACTTAAGGCCTATTATTTTTAAAAGTAGGAATAAACACGAGATCGTGGATTTCCCAATATTCTGCCCTAGTTACATAGCAGTTACGTATTTTTCCCTACCAAAAAAAAAGAAACACGATATATGATGAAACAAATATTGATTTGCCTGGCAAATGCAAAGTCCTGAGTTCAATCCCCAGTACTGAAAAAAAAAATCCAAAAATATTTTGGACAATATCTTGAGAAACTAAAGTAATAGGCTGATGTTAACAAAAAAATTAACAGGGGTAATTATAACATTGTCTGATCGCTTCTTTCCTTCCCACCACCATCACGCAAATGAGCATAAAACAAATGACAATAACAATGATAAACAGGAAAAATATCTCATCAACCAGAAAGGATTGATGAGACACAACTTAGTAGTAGACATTTGACTGGAGTTTTACTTGAGACAGTGAGGTGGGGTTGATAACTACTCCTCAGACTAACAGACCTGTGATTTCCCTCTGCCCTGAGGAAAGTGCTAGCCCTGTCTTCTGACCCATTTTTTTCTGGGTACCGCTCTTGAAGACAAAATAGTTACTAAATATCTATCTTTGTTATTTGGGTATGGTTTCAAGAGTGGAAGATATTTAGCTTAGAGAAAATGGGGAGTAAAGGCCTGTATTTATATAACGTTTTTTGAAAGAACTGCATCAATTGAATATCAATGAAATTTTTCTTCATAGTTTCAAAGCATGTCTCAGACTAGGAATGATAAAGAGCACTTGGCTTCATTATAGAAAGATCAACGTTCTAACAGTCAGAAGATGAGAAAGGTCACCTTGGGAGGTAATAAGTTCCTTCTTCCTGGGAGAAAAATATCAAATATTATATTTGATAAATGATTATGGCTTGGCAACCTTGAAAGGGGATTTAAATCTCAGATGAGATAATAATGAATAATGTCTATGTGGCATTTATTCTGGCCCTAGCACAGTTCTAAATACTTTATGTGTATCACTTTATTTAATCTTTGTCAATACCCAGTGAAGAAATATAGAAAATTTAAGGCATGAACAAATTAGTTAACTTGACATAGAGCAACTTGCTGGAAATTCTGGCACCTGTGTCCAAAGCCCATGCTCTTAACAACTATACTATAGTGCAGTTAGCATATTTACTATCATGTGCATGAGTATGGACTCTCTCATTAACTGACAGCATAGAATGTTACAGGGGAGAGCAAAAAAAAATTCGGTTGTTTTTTCTAGTACTTCATTAATTTTTACATTGTGCTTTGGTAGCTTACACTCTGACAAGAATGAACTGAGACTACACTACCTTTAATCACTGTTTATCACCTACCAGTTTGTCTTGGATATTTAACAACAGCACAATTGAAAACAGCAAGAGGATGATGCAGAAATAGTGGGGAAAATAGGGCAATGTGAAAAGGAGCTCTTATTGAGAACTGGATGAGCAAATTATACTTGCTGCCTTATTCCCAAATGCCAGTTTAGGAAAATAGGACAGCCTTGGAGCAGATTCAATAGCATTACTCAAGGAAAATGACAATGTACATTTTATTTCTGAAGGTTTATTTATCCTTCATTTTTTTCTCTTTCTAATTTGTTATGTATAGTTTAAAATGTTTTACAGGTATCTCTATGATGCTTTCTGTAGGGTACAAGGTGAAACATTTGAGTTTTCATAACTGAAAGAATTTCATCAGGGAATGAGGTATCTTACACTGAAGAGTCTGTTTCAGGCATTATACATTCTACTTTCTCTTCCAGAGGCCAATGTAGTGATACATTTAGTTTATTGCCAAATAACCCTTTCACCTCATTCTATATACTGATATTTCTCCTGTCTAATGTTAATGAGAACCACCAACCAAAATAATATTCTTTTTCAACTGAGAAACTTGGAAAATTGGTTTAGATATCAGGGTAAAATGGAAGATGCTGGCCTTTATTTATGGAGTTTAAGAATTTATAAATGATACAAAAAATTTGTATTGGCTAAAGTATTTTTCTTTTGGATTTATAAATTCATGAAATTGAAAGTGCTATGAGATACCTAAGGTCATCAATAATTTTCTATGTGAGCACACAGTATAATAATTTAGTACTGATACAGTTCCTGATATTGGTAGGATTTATAGTTCATACTTGTAATTTTCTATACATAAGGAAATAAAAAAATACGTTAGCTCATCTGTAACCTCCAAGGCACAATGGCTGTGAGACAAATTAGAAGAAGAGAAAAGCACAAGAGACAGGATAATCCATGAACTCTGGGTTTTTCTTAGACTTTAATAAAATAAATCAGACTTTCAATGAGATCTGACCTTTGAAAACTGCTTAGCTCAACTCCAAGGAGATGCTGGGAGGATTAACTAGCTAAAGCTAGCAGAGTGATTTCAAGGTTCTTTGTGTTATTTATTCTGTGGTTCACCAGTTAAGTTTCTTTTAAATTCGTATGTAGTAGGATGCTAGATCAATAATGAAAGATTCAACAAACATGAGTTCCAGGTAGAATTGTGAGCTATTGTTTGAGGATGAAAGATGGAGGCAGCACTAGAAGTGTAGGAGTAATTTTATGTGGGAGCATGCTATTCTTTAGGTAGGCTGGGTGAACCTTTAATTCAAAGAGGAGGTACCTGAGACACAGGAAGATTAATTGATTCTCTCAGTATTCAACAGCTGACTGATGGTGTTGACAGATTTCCAGTGGCATTGTGAGGACAAAATTGTTTATCATCTCTGGCTTTATAATATAGAGATGCTATTAAGATTTGGAAGCTGAGCAGGATATAGGGGAACTTTCTAGTTATTCTATGGGTAAAAGGTCTGGGTGCTCTGTCTCTCCTGTAATTGGGTTTCAGACTTTAAACATGTTTGAATGGAAAAGAAATTTAGGAACACTTCTTTCCCATGTCATTCATTTAGTCATTAGTTTTTCATCCACCAGATGCTCTAGCTGATCACCTTCTGAGGTGAACAACCCGTAGGACTGGGCTCAACGGCTCTCTCTTTGCCATGTGGGAGGAAGTTAAAAGCTCCTATTTGTGAGAGACAATCTCGCAGGAAATCCAGGCCCACAGGAACTGGGCCTACTGAGTAGGGTTCAAAGCCCGATTCCACCCTTTACTAACTTGCTCAAACATTTGGAAGCTTTTGAGATTTTGAAATTAAATGAATAGGGACATTTAAAACTCTGAGACATGGTGAGACTAAATTAAGAAGGTTTTGTTGTTTATTCCTTGCCATGTTCTTCATAGTCTCTGTGAAATCATTATGCAAATTAACACAAATAGTGCAGAAAAACTAGATGGAAGTAAATTAAATTATTTAAACTAATTTTTCTCTGTGCCATATCCATGTTGCCTTTCTCTCTTCCACTGAAGGCCCTGTATGTTTTGGAAAGCTCCTTCTACCCACTTCCTGTGGTAGGGTAGAATGGCTTCAGCTCATCACTGCTTTGCATTTCCCTGGCCTTCACTATTGCCCTAGCAAGAAGTAATTAGTACATGGAGAAATAGTCTGCATCTTTGGCCATTAGAGAAATGCAAATCAAAATAATATTGAGATTCCATAGACTCCAGAAATAACGGCACCATCAAAAGCTCAATAAATAGAACAAATGTTGGTGAGGTTGTGAGGGAAAAGGACTCTCCTCATCATTGATGGGAACATAAACTAGTACAACCACTGTAGAAAAAACAAGGAGATGCTTCTAAAAGCTCAAAATAAATATTCTTCCTGACCCAGTTATACCTCCTCCTGGTATCTTCCTCAAAGAGTTAAACATCATATTACTATGATGAATGCATGCCTATCTTTATGGCAGTATAACTCATAACAGCTAAGACTTGGAAGGTACCTCTATGCTCACCAGCAGACAAATGGTATATCCACAAGGGAGTACTACTCAGCCACAAAGAAAGATAAATCTGAATCATTTGTAGGGAAATGGATGCACCTTGAGACCATAATGCTAAGTAAGATATTTAAGGCATAGAAGGTTATCTACTAAATGATGTAACTCATATGAGTATAATGAAAAGCATGTATAATGAAAAGCAAAGTAAAATAGATAATATACATAATATATTAGATATTAGAGCATTTTGGAGATGGAGAGGGATTCTGACAATGGGGAAGGGGGAGGGCAGGAAAGGGATCAAGATGCAATATATGTATGTAAAAGTTCTCCACAACGAACTAACAATTGTTGTGTATCATAAACATATACTAATAAAAACTCAGAAAAGTAAATACTCTCTTTGAAAAAGACCGTGGCATGACAAGTCCTGGGCCTAAGTAATGATCCATACAAGCAACTTGATGAGAGAAATATGATTCTCCTTCCTCACCTCTCTGAACGTGGGACACTGAATACCATGCATAACTTACCATGTCTGCAGATTGAGTATTTTCTGTATGTGGCCTGCTTTTTTACAGAAATGCTAATGTTTTTACAGAAAAAAAAAGTTCCTCTTTCCTGCTCTGCCCAGATAATTTTAGAGCAACCACAGAAGATCCATTTTGGAACAGTAATATTGATACTTGATAGTTGCCTGAGACCTTGGTACATTTAAATTTGAATTTTTAGTTTGCTTAAGGTTTTTATTTTTCTTTCATGATTTAATATGAGAATTTACCTTTCTAGAATTTGAATTCTTACTGATTTTAGTTTATTTCGTTTGTTACAGTCAAGAGAGTAGGCTTATTCAAAATAGCTACCACTGGTGGAAGGTCAAATGATCTCTCTGGTTCCTTGAATATGTTAGGTTTTTATCTTTTTTATTTATTTAGCCACCAGAGATTGAATCAAGGGCTTTCATGTTGTGCTACACCACCAGCCTTTTGTATTTTTATTTTGATGCACTACATTGCCCAGACTGGGTTTGAACTTTAGACCCTCTTTCCTCAGCTTCGCAGAGTACTGAGATTATAGGCACGAACCACCACATTTGGCTGGACTTTTGTTGGGGCAGGGTATTGTATGTATCTCTGTCTCTATATCTCTCTATCTCTATCTATCTATCTATCTATCTATCTATCTATCTATCTATCTATCTACCTATCTATGTTCATTGTTATGTTTTAGATTTACATAATGATCACATTCAGCATAGAGAATTTGTACTTGTATATGATGTATTTTAATTTCTCTGTTTTTCCTGATTCCCTCTCTTGCTGTTCCCTCTCTATTTACAAAGCTTTGTTTCCAATGTATCCTTTAAAAAAAACATTTCCCTTTTCTTTTTTTCTTTCTCCACCCCCGACCCTAGTTTTTCTTTCCTTTTGAACAATTTCTTCTCATGTCACAGTATCTATTGTACATTTTGGTCCTTACTTACTCTTTTATTTTCTCATACCTGGGAGATAATTCAGTGTTTACATATGTGGGTCAGATTTATTTCACTTAAGAGTATGGCCTCAAGGTGCATCTATTTACTAGAAATGCCTCAAATTTATCCTTCTTTATGGCTGAGTACTACTCCATTTATTAAAAAATCTTATTTATCCATTCTTTGATTGATACACACTTGGGTCTTTTTCTATGATCTATCTGTTACAAATTATGCTGCCATAGACATGGGTGCACCTATATTGCTGTGGTGTGATATTTTTACCACTAGACAACCATGGGCTGGCTGGGTTTTTATATAAGTGGTTTAAAAGTATATTCTTTAGGAATGAAGGGCTTTCCCATCCCCACTGCCTATCATTCAAGGTCCAAGCAAGTGGCAAAACCCATTTCTTACTAATTTGTACAGCAAGAGTTCAACATAAAGAATTATAATTATTAATTGCACCAGATGATGTTCTGTGAAAAGGCAAAAATAACCCGAATATAGCCAAAAGAAGAACAAGGAACCAGTGTGAGACAGAACATCCCCCACCCCCGACCCCCAGGCTGGACTACAGACTGTATTGGAAAAAGTGTGACAGTGAGCCACTGGATGGCAGTGAAGTCTGCTGTGCTGCCCAAGCCAGAACTCATCCACAGAGGAGGGGAAGCTGCAAACAGTCCTTCAAAGTGTAACAGGGTGAGGGGTGGTGACTCATTTCAGGGATGCCTGTGAGGTTCATTGGGAAGCTGTCCATAGCGTTGTTATTGATATTTGATGACAAACCATGCACCTGTGTGCCAGTACAACTTAGGTACCTATTCTAGGTAAATGCTACATGTGAGCATGTGGCAGTTGTGACATAGGAACAAGAAACGAAAGAAATCCAACCAGGAAGGGAAGCCCTGTTGTTTTTGTAGTGATGCTATAGCTTCACCTGAAAAGTTGAAATATTTCAGTATTCCAGCTCTGTTTTTGCAGACAGTGGAAGATGGATTTGAATCAGGGAAGCAGCACATTTTTAGTGGCACACTTTTGACTATAGGATATCATTTTTCATTATATCCTGTTATATGGATATAAGGGGAAATAGTACAATTCTCAACCTGGTATATATATCAGATACACTGGGTGTGTGTTTCCAAAAATTGAAGAATGAATTTTGAAGAGCAACAGAGGCTAGGGTAGGGAAAAATATATGGAGAGAGATAGCTCCTGTGCCACAGGATGGGCCCTGAAAGTGGGTTGCTAGCAAATGCACTTCTGAAAGGAATTTTTATAGAACAAAATCACAAAGTAAGTACTTTGGGGACGAGACAGGAAGATGAAGTCCGAACTGACCTCTTCTGTAAGCACTAGGGAGAAAGGCAGCAAGAGTGTGTGCTGACACTTTGCAGGGAAAATTGATACAGCTGAGATCCTGTTTACTTGGATACGTACAATGGTGGAAGGAGACAGATGAATCCCCTTTTACTCTTATGACTTGTGTCTGTGTCTGAGTGATAAAGACATGGTGCCCCAGTCACTGGGGCTCTTTGTTAAAGGGAGAACAGAGTACCCTGGCCCCTACATTTTATCTATTCTGTGTCTGTGTTTTATCTTTGTTGCCTCTTGGTCAGTTATAAGATTGTAGGTTGGCCCCCTACAGGGTAAAACATGCATCAAAACTGTGACCTTAACTGTAATAAGATTATATGTATAGTCTATGGCCATATCATCCTGAAAGTGCCTGTTCTCCTCTGATCTTGGAAGATTACAAATATAGTTGTTTAGGTAATATTGATCCAATAGGGAAACAGGACACACAGCAAGTGTACTTGGAAAGAACAAATGTCTTCTTTAGGACAGGATGGATCAGGGGGTCTTGGTCACCCATTAGGGTGCCTGATGTCCATCTAGACTGTACTTAACAATGATACTAATTATCATATCCCCAGGGGAGGTGTGTAGGCCTGGTCCTATCATCTTTATCTTGGGGCCTGGCCTTCAACAAATGCTTCTCCAGTCACAGTTATGTATTTTTGTCCTTGGCACTGATTCCTTTGAGGGCAAGGCCCTCACTGCCTATAGTATTTCTGCCTAACTTAGCTGTCTATAATAATGCCATCATTCAGTGGTAGCTTCTACTTGAATATATATTAGCTACATTACTTGAAAGTCAGTGAAACTGATGTTAACATAAAATATCGTTTCAGATAGAGTCTCCACCAATGTTTTACCACTTCCTAAGTCTTTGTGGACTGGTGTCTGAAATAGGTTAACCTTTATTTGTATTATAAGACTGGGACCTCAGTTAAAATGTAACTGTCTCATGATGGAGAACTACTATACTGCTATCAGACATTACACTTCAAGGTAACTAAAGACAGTGAATCCTCCCCAGAGATCAAGGAAACACTGACTGACTGTATCTTACTCACTGTTCCTTTCTGAATCTATAAATAGTATAAAACTTTTGATGAGCTCTAAAAGTATTCTTTCGTCTACCCTCAGAAACATGGCTGAAAGTTTAAGTGTAGTATTCATCTCTGAACATATGCTTGTTAATGAGAAAATTTTATTTATCTTTATATAGGAAGAAAAAGTGATAAAAGATATACTAAGAGGCTATAGAATGGTAAACTTTAAGTGGGGGAGAAATTTGAAGGATAAGTTGATTTTTCTGGAAGAATGGTAATGTTTTAAAAATGATGATAAGTTATGTCTAATTTGACTTTTAAGGTTGATGTAAAATGTGCTAGAGGATTTAGGTATGGTGGAGCATGCCTGTAATCCAAGCACTGAGGAGGCTGAGATGGGACAATCACACTTTGAACTCACCCCAGAGTAATTTAGTGACTTAATTGACCTTATTTTGACATTTAAAAAATTTAAAAATTTCTTGGGATACAGCTTAATATGAAAATCCTGTAATCAGCCTTTACTACCATACACCAAGAACTGTGGAAAGCATAAAGTTTGTGCAATGAGAAGATAAATAGCATTTAAACTAATAACCACTGAGCCCTTTTCTTGTCTCCTTAACCTGGTTGGTAGATGTTTGACAGGTCTACCATAACAAAATGCCAGAGCCCAGGTGGTTCAATAACAGAAACTAACACATTTTCAAAGGCTAAAAGTCTAAGCTCTAGATGCCAGAGTGCTGTTTTCCTTTCAGGGCCATAAGGAAAGGAGCTCACAAGTCTCCCTCATGGCCTTGCAGCTGTCTGTCTCTTGCTACCACTTCAGGAAGTGGTTCTTCTGCACAGGCATGCCCTCATGTCTCTATGTGTCTGAATTTCTTCTTCCTATAAAGACACCAGTCTGATTGAATTACATAGAAAAGATTCACTGTGCTTTAATTTTTCTCTGGGCAGCCTCCACTCTAAGATTGTTAGGATTCACCTTCCTGCCTCTTTCGATTTGAGGGCTTGAAGTTCTAAGTCAACTTTTTGAGTGGTTTCTTAAAAATTCATATATGATAGAAGGTCTTAATGTTTTTCTGTGCTCCAAAATTACATCTGTCAAGCAGAAACAACAGGCGAATTCTAGTTGTATTGTTATCTGTACAGATAGGTACTTTTACATTGAGGCAATTTCAACACAATGTTTAGATTCTGTGTATACGTATCACTGAAGAAGATAACTTAATGTATGGGTTTATTTTCTCAAACTACTGCTCTGTCAACAGCAGTGGGCCAGTTTGGTGTTTAGAATTAGCTTCATAAACTTCCATTATTCTTTCATGGTGGTTTCCCAAGGCCAGACAATGGATTGATTTTGTAGGCTAGGAAAGCAGAGATTTCCAAATCAGCTAGTTAAGTTTTTTTAGGCTTTCCTTTTAGAGAAGACCAGAATCAGGGGCTTTGTTTAGCATTTGTTTTCTTCTGATCTTTTGTGCTCTGGTTCCTTAAAGAATAACCTGAATTTGATCTGTGTGTTCCTTACTTTGCCTTGGTTGCCAGACTGAAACAGCCTGTGTTCCTCAACTATTTGCTGTATTCCTAATGGCAATTGTACTTTCTAAGTCTTGAATGTGTAATCTGGGCCTGATTACTGCTTTTCCCTTTGCTGAGTCTATGGCCTTGAGTTTGCTCAACTCTGATTCATCCCCCTGTCACGACTCAGCAGCAAAAACTCTGCCTCTGCTTCTACAGCTTGCCTACTAGTAAACAATTCAGAGGTTCATACATCTCTAATTTCAAAAGCCTTTTCTTTGGTTTCAACTTCACTGCTATTGAAGCCAGTTTTAAAGCATGGAAAAAGCATGGTTTTGCCTTCTTTACAAAAATCATCAAACTTGTTAAAAGATGACAGAATTAATCCCTGCCAGATTCAGAAAGTTTTTCACTTCTAGGTACTTAAGTGTGGGCTGCTTATAAAAGCTTTCTGTAACAATTTGATGGAGACCATATTCACAAGGTTTGAACACTGAAAAAGCTCTTGTTGACCAAAATTGGCATTTCCTTGGTAGGTAAATAGGGAATTACTGTAACTTGGATGTGATAGAGTCTGTTACTATGGACCAGCAGGTAGGAGAAGGAAGGAAAAGAGATAGACTGGGGAAATTGTAGTCATTTCATATTAATGTTGTCCAGCACATAGAGGAAGAGGGAAAGGGGCAGAAAGAGAGAGAAACTGGTTTTTCAGTGATCCCTGTGTGTCTACTGAATATAGAGCAAAAGGAATGATAAATATGAGATGTTTAGGTATGTTCTGCTTTTCAAACCTAGTTTTGCAGTTTGTCTCTTGACTATTTTCCAAAGGTTTATGTATAACATCTTTGGTCCCTGGGTTGGTTTTATAGGGAGATGTCTGAACCTTGGGGCCCGCACTGGTGGGAAGCTCGCAGACACTAGAGGTGTGCCCCAAGAGAGGACTGCGGGGACCTGACCCTCGCTGCCCCTTCGTTTGTTTCCTGGCTATGAAGTGAATGCTTCTGCTTTGTTGTGTGCTTTGACCAAATGCCATACCTCAAGCATCAGCATTTAAAATGTTTCCCTAGTTGATTTTTATATGCATTCAGCATTATGAATGCTGTGATATTTCAACCAAGCTCAGGATCTTGCTTTTGCCAGGCAGGTTCTGTGCTACTGAGATATACCTTTCCCTGACATTTTATTTCTTTAAAGACCTGTAGGGGAAAAACTAAGTATTTTCAATTCACAAAAACCCTAACTCTATATAGTATAAATGGACTCTATATAAATGAATATAACACTATAGTAAGTATTAATTAGAAGTATTTCTTTATATGTTAGAAATTAAGATGAGAAGGAACATGAACTTGAAGTTCTTCCTATATTTTTAAAACCACAAATAAACCATTGCATTGTTATTCTATTTAGATTTCCTATACCAACAGAGACTCAGAGGTATAAATTGGGATTAAGACTCTGGAGGCTTGGATCTGCTCTGCGACCTCCTGCTAGTGATTAACTGTTGTTGAAACTGATGAATGCATGGGTAGAGGTGAAGAATGGGTGCTAATTAGATTGCCTTGAAGTGGAGCAGCTCCACAAAAGGCTAATCTTGGAACTGTGGAGATTCTTTTCAATACCTTATCACCTACTTTGAAAATTTCAATAAAGGAAAAGAACAAGAAGCTAACTTATTGTGTGCCTGTTCTGGGAAGGGCTAGGCTTTCTCATTTACTTTTCACCATACTCTGTGAGTTAGGTACAGAAGGTGTGGCAGGTTTGGAGCTTAAGTAACCTGGATTTAGCAGGCAATGGCAGATCCAGGGTTTGAAATAGGGCGCATCTTTCTATTTCCATGGTCTATGATTGTTGTAGCCTGGCTCAACCAAATTCATTTTGTAAAATTTATGTACACTCCATTTCAAGATGTGCCATCTTGCTGTTCTGAATGTGCCGCTCTTCTCTCCCCTCCTTTCCCCCTTACGCTGTTCCTGAATTGACCCCTATCCCTGTTTTCTGCAGAAAAACCATGGAATGTCAGGATGTATCTGTCATAAAACTTTCCTGTTAGTGCCTGTTGTAAAACCCTCCTATTAGTGCCTTTCGTAAAACCCCCTGCTCTAATGATGTCAGTTCAAATTGAGGTCAAGGAAACTTGCTTTACCTTACCCTAAACTGTATTGTTCACCTCCTCTACCTCAGCTTGTGGTCTTCAAGCTTAAATACCCTTCGCCCTGTAACTAGGTGGGCCCCTTTGTTCTCTGACTAGGATGACTGCTGCTGGGTACCAGCTGAAATAAAGCGCTCCTTTTTTTTTCCTTTGTGGACTTGCTTCGTTGTCATTCGATGTTTGAGCTACAACAGTTGTCATTCAATTTTTGAGCTACAACATTTGGGGGCTTGTCCAGGATCCCTTTTAGGGCCTCCGGCCACCTCTCGTCCTTCTTGCCCTTCTTGTCTCAACCTCTTTGCTGAGCACTTTGCTCTCATTTCGTCTTTTGTCTTCGGACTTGGCCGCCTGGCATTTGGTGCATATTTGGAGGCAGACGGACCTGGTGTCCCTTCTGCCTCGGAGAGGGACACCCTCCTTTTTTTGTCCTCGGGCCGGAATCACATTCTGGGGCCCTAGGGGTTTCGATCCCAAGAGGAATTTGGTTCTTCTCCAGTTGCTGGTCTCTGCTGATCCACTCTTGGGTGGACTTGTTATTGGGCAGAAACTTGGATAGCAGTCTGGCAGTTTCTCCTTTTTCTTCCTCTTTATTCACTTTTGCGCATGCGTCTCTTTAGTTTTGCAGGTAAAAACCCTCCTGTCCTTTTCTTAGGAAGAACACAGGTACCTGAAGCTAAGTTCTTCGCAGTTGCCATTTGTTTCCTTTTTGTGTTCATTGTCGGTATTGTCTTTATCTATATGGGTCAAACGTCTTCTGTGTCACTAACGCCCCTAATCTTGGTCCTTAACCATTTTAAAGATTTCAGCAAAGGAGCCAAAAGGAGTTGGAAAACCTGTTTTTCCTGGCAAATTGCAGGCTTTTTGTGAATGGCCCTCTTAATGTCTCTTGGCCTCCCGAGGACACTTTTGTTCTCTCCACAGTTCAGGCCGCTGAGTCATTTTTGCTGTGACCCCCCTGAAATGACTCAAGGTTTGCTGTTAAGGACGCTGTCCCTGGACAATCAGCCAACTCTGCATGATCATACTAGCAGCTCCAACTGATAAGAGATGGCTGTGAACCCTGACCATCACCCTCAGAACCTCCTTGTTCTGCCCGCCATGTGGTACACAGTTAAATTCCTTCTGTAGTTGTTAAAATACTGGTCAAAATATGCTGGTAAATCTAAGCTAAAACATAAAAATGTTATGAGGTTATGATGTTACTTTAATGGGACATTTTATGCCTGTTTTGTATTTTATATGTGTTACATTTGAACTTGTTGCTAAATGTACTGGTAATCCTTCCTTGACTTTAGACAAACTAAAAATAATGCTTGCAAGCTTTCTAGTGGGTTTTATGTAAAATTCTGTAAATTGGGACTTTTAGCCAGCTTAGACTTAGAAATATAAATGCCTGTATATGAAACATGGGACTCCTTTTGCCAGTTAAATGACATTAGGTCGGCAACCGTTCTTAAAGACTTGGAGGACAAGTTTCACTGGGATAGACTGGTTCTGCTGTTTCAGTTTCCTTCTTTTGGCTTTATTGCTAATTTTCCATCTCTTTGTACTTTCCTTTTTAGAGGCGTGTAAAATTCGGAAAACTGACTGTTCCAACTAAGTCGGAAAACTGACTGTTCCAACTAAGTGAAGCCCTTAAATAATGAGCGTTTTTTTTTTTTGTTTTTTTTTTTTTTTTTTGTCTTTTTGAGACAGGGTCTCGCTATGCAGCTCAGGCTGGCCTTAAGCTCACTTTGTAGCTCAGGCTAGTCTCAAACTCACAACAATCCTCCTGCCTCAGCCTCCCGAGTGCTGGGATTATAGGCATGTGCCACCACGCCCGGCTGAGCGTTTGTTAATGCTAAAGACAGGGAAGTCATTTTAGGAAAAGAACACATACCCCGTCTCTGGGCCAGATGAGACAAAGAGGACTGTGCCCGTCCAGGAGGACACATATAACAGCCATGTCCCAGCTTGGTGTTCTGGGCAGGGCTCCTTCGGGAGGCTAAACCTGAGACACAGTGGAGAGAACCGACTTCTGGGTGACACCAGAAGGAGCTATCTCCAAAAGCAGCACACTTATGGGACCAAAACACATTTAGTGTGAGGGAGGATTCACTTTTTTCTCCTAGGTCTAATTATTTAGGTGTGTAAGAGATAAGTTATGGACCTTAAAGCCTGTATTGTAAAGTGCTAGGTAATCTTGTTCAGGCTTTTAACTATGCCTTATAGAATTTGGACAAACAGTGGTTACTCTGCCAGCTAGTAAATGCTTTTAGAGCAGGTGCCACTCTTTAAAGCAGAGGACAGGATTTCCCCAGCTGTTTGGTGAATCCCCATTAAAGCCTTTGGCTGATGGAATGTTGACCAGAGAAACTGTTAAGGTTATCTTATCTAAAGGTCTCTAAAGGTCAAGAAGCAAGCAGCCTCAGACACCTGAAACTGCCTGGTTCTCCTGTAGCCCACATCTACATTTAAAAACTAGAATGACTTCTTTCTGGAGACATCTCTGGTTGTGTGGGCCAAAAGAAATCAAGAATACCTGAGGGGTTATGGCCATACCCGAAGGTTTCTTGGTGGAAACTGGTTCCTGACCACCGAAAGATCTCCACTTACCTATTGTATTTTTTTCTCTCTACTAGTAAACTAAAAATTCTGCCATGAGCTTTTCAGTAGAACAATGAGTCACTTCTTCAGAAATTGGACTGAAACAGTTTGCAATACTTTACATTCTGCAGTGGAGTAAAAAAGATTTTTATATGTTTTTGATAAAAATAATGTGTTTTTACCAATATGTAAAATTTGATTACTAGATGATAAATATAAGTTTCACCTGTGAGCTTCAAGTTTAAATCTTGTCCAGTTGATAAAATTGTTTACCTAGGTGATTAGATACAAAACATATGTGTCTGGAGACTTGGTTCAGTGCAGGGGGCCAACTCCTCCACCCAACTGTTCTATCTATTTCTAGAACAGGCTTTATATCCTAAAAAAGTGCTCACTTCAAATTGATGTTTTTATGCAATGGTTATGCTTCCTGTGTAAGACTCCTGTCACCAGACCAGTAGTTTTATGTTTAGATTTTGTTTGCTTTAAGAAAGTCATTCTAGTTTTTAAATGTAGATGTGGGCTACAGGAGAACCAGGTAGTTTCAGGTGTCTGAGGCTGCTTGCTTCTTGACCTTTAGAGACCTTTAGATAAGATAACCTTAATCACAGCCTGGCCCACCATTACCAAAAGTAAGTTTTCTTTTATTTGCCTTTCAAAAGGGTGGGCTTCTAAACCAAGCCCCTACAAGGCTACACCAATCCTTAGCTGAGTTTACACAGGAATAATATCATTTAAAAAAATAAAAAGACAGTTTAAAACTTCCAGAGTTTGTGTGCCTTTTTTTTCTGTGACCTAAAACACATGTCAGATTAAAAAAAAAAAAACCTTTAGATGGCCCTGATAGGTATATTGATGTCTTTAGAGGATTTATTTAGACTTATAAATTAGCTTAAAAAGATCTAATGTTAATCTAAAACCAAGCTTTGACTTCTGTAAAAAGACTGACAACATAAGCTGATGTTACATTTAGAGATAAATGTCATATTGTTAATTTTAAACAACCAGAAGGTAGACAGCCAGTATATTTTGGTTTAGCTGTAACAGAACCACCTGCCCCCCACTGGAGCCCAAGCAGTCAGACTCCTACAGGCCTAATGACCAGGCAGGAGATTATAAAAAAAAAAAAAAAAAAAAAAGAAAGAAAAAAAAGTTTTCTAGTATGTATTCTTGAAGGTCTAAGAACTTAACCAAGCCTTCTAGCTATTTTAAATTTTAGATATTTACCAGAAGAAAGATAAATACTCCTCTGATTTTTTGTAATGTTTAGTAGATACACTGATAAACATATTTCATGGGATGTTAATTACAGAGAGGGACAGATTACTGTTACAGATAAGTTCAGGAGCTACAAAAGATAGCTTTTGCTCCAGACAACTCATTTAATACTTTAGTAAAAACTGTTTAAGTGTCCTATAATTAAAAACTGGGAGAAAACAAAAGAGACAAAAATGGCTGCCTTTTTTGCGGCCTGAAAACAGACCCTAAGTCTGATTCTCTGGGCTCCAAGAAGAGCTCAAAGATCATGAGGTTCATCTGCTACTGCTGTCAGAAACCAGGCCACTGGAAGAGGGACTGCCTTAAGAGGCCCACAAGCCATGCCCTGACTGCCAAGACAGCCACTAAAAGTGAGACTACATTCTGAGGCAGAGGCCCCAGAGCTCAGACTCAGCTTCCCAGATGGTCCAGTAAGACTGGAGGGCCCTGGGCCTGCTTCCTCCCTCTGGCCGGACTGTTACCTCTAGCTGTCATCTCCATGGAAGAGCCCTGAGTAATCATGACTAAAGGAAAAACCAGCCCATTGCTGGACATTGGCACAGGTCTCTTTGTCCTTCTCCAATCCTGACCTTCCTCCCAGTTATCCACCTCAATAAAAAGACTTTACAAAAACATCTTGCTTTAGTTAAAAATTGAGATACTATATTAAGGTTGCTAGCTAAATCGAAATTATGCTGACTAGTTTTTGCAAATATAATAAATTGTTGTTCATGTACAAGTCTTAAAAGGTATTCCATTGGTTTAATCTGACTGAATGCTATGTATTTCATGATAAATATATGTTCATCTGTATGGGGGACCACCTGAGCAGCTCTCCTTGAAAGAAAAGCGACTGGCTCCATTTTGACTGAGTCTGATCCTATTTCCTCATATTGTTATGTACAGAGCTGGCTAGGACTTCTGTTTATCCTTCAATTGGCCTTAAGCAATGTGTATTGGTCTAGCAGAGGTGCTGGTGATAGTCTTTGAAGGTGGCATGTGTGTTTCCCTGGTAAGCCTGCTGCTCCTTAACGTGAGCCAGGTGGAGACAGGATGGTAGAGCTAATGCTCCGTGCTGCCAGCTGGGATCGAGCCTCAAGCCTCGAGATAGAGACTATGACTTCCTGGGGCTTGAAAGACTACATCAAAGCTGAAGCCCTAGACTTCCCAAAACATTAAATACTATATAATGCAGATTACTCTCTCTGCATATCCTCTCTGCAAACGGCAGAGGTAAATGTAGGCCCCCACCTAGCTCAGCTCACAGTAGTCACCTACTTCCCACAATTCTCTCTTTTTTTTTTTTTTTGGTGGAACCGGGAATTGAACTCAGGCCCTTGTGCTTGCCAGGGAAGAGCTTATTCCACTGAGCCATCTCCCCGGCCCCGACTTCCCACAATTCTCAGTCCTCAAGCCACTCCTTCACTGAATAAAAACTGGATGAGGCCCTGGGTCGCTCTCTTCGTTCTAGAAAGCCATGTCATGGCAAGACTTAGAGCCCCTCGACTCCCCGATGATTAAAAATATAATTTAGTGTCCTCATTTTCGCCGTGGCTGCATGGAAAGTGGTAGATTGGAATCAACTTGATGGGATTCCAATAATGTAACTTTGGGATTACAAATATTGGTTTCTTGGACTCAGACGAGGACCAGGAAGTGTCTCCTACACATCTGGTTGATTTCTGATGTAATGCAGGTACTTCATGCTGATAGTAAATACAGTTGTAACTAGGAAAATATGCCAAACTGTACTTAAATTAGTTAAAAACATTGACAGTAAAATAAGATATTAATCTGGTTTTCATATGTTCTCAAAATTTATAAAAAACTTATAGCAAACTTTCAGATTCCATAAATAAAGGGATCTAAAAGCTAGTGATTTACTATTGCTAGGTCTCAAAGAAGTTTATAAATGTACCTGTTAGCTCAAATGCTCATGCTTTGATTATATGTGCCCTGATCTCTCAAAAATTCTTTCCTAGACGATATTAAAACCTATATAATAATACAGGTAAAATCTAAAGCCAAAAAGTTATACATATTGCTCAGTGGGCCCCAGATATCTGACATGAGCTACAGAAGTTAAAAGGGTTTGCAGGAACTAATTTGTTTAGGGTGAAATGTTTATAATAAAAGGATACAGAATGCGATTATAGATAAACAATGAGAGTGTTGACACTAGCAGCCTGCAAAAATGAAGGCCACTCAGGAAACGGGAAAGTTATACTTCCCTGGATCCAGACAGAGAGAAGGGATATTTCAAGCAGAAATGTCCAAAGCTGCTACAGAAAGAAAAAAAGTGTTTATGATGCAGTCAGAGAAAGTTTCAGATTGAGGTGGTCATGGGTTTTCCCCTCTCAGCCTGAGGGAACCTATGTTAACTGCCAATAAGGAAAAAGCATGTTAAACTTTTAATAGATGCTCATGCAGATTTGTCAGTTACCCAGCCAGTGGCTCGCTTGCAAACTGGAGAGTACTACATGTTTTCCCTAGGTCTGACAATCCATGCGCCACAGGTAATAATAAAATTGATGAGACATAAAAATAGACAAGTTTGTTTGAGACAATATGCAATGGCCATGAAAGATAAATAAAAAAATTAAACCTCACATTTAAGAGATCTCTGCCAATAAACCTCTAAAATGTTCTGACTAGTCTTTTTATAATTACAAATTTTGAAAGGTTATTACATTCCGGATCTGCTAAATGATTACTGCATCCTGTTGATGTTATTATTTGGCCTATACATGTATATAAGCTAACAATTGCCTCTGAAAAAAAAGTATTATCCTGAGAGATGAATGATTTCATCTCCATCCAAAAAACAGTGGGGAATGTTATAATCTGGCTCAACCAAATTCATTTTGTAAAATTTATGTACATTCCATTTCAAGATGTGCCATCTTGCTGTTCTGTATGTGCCACTCTTCTTTCCTCTCCTTTCCCCCTTACGCTGTTCCTGAATTGACCCCTATCCCTGTTTTCTGCAGAAAAACCATGGAATGTCAGGATGTATCTGTCATAAAACTTTCCTGTTAGTGCCTGTTGTAAAACCCTCCTATTAGTGCCTTTCGTAAAACCCCCTGCTCTAATGATGTCAGTTCAAATTGAGGTCAAGGAAACTTGCTTTACCTTACCCTAAACTGTATTGTTCACCTCCTCTACCTCAGCTTGTGGTCTTCAAGCTTAAATACCCTTTGCCCTGTAACTAGGTGGGCCCCTTTGTTCTCTGACTAGGGTGACTGCTGCTGGGTACCAGCTGAAATAAAGCGCTCCTTTTTTTCCTTTTTGGACTTGCTTCGTTGTCATTCGATGTTTGAGCTACAACAGTTGTCATTTGATTTTTTGAGTTACAGCAGTGATCTTCATGTGTATCTTGTATCAGTGGGGCATGCTGCTCCTCTAAGGGCAGATGGCTTTCTATTTCATGTTTCTTTATATTCATGAAGATATAACTTACACACAAAAGGTGGATGATAATTATTTCCTTAAAAATGAACAATTAAGTTGCATAGGAAACAAAGTTTAGATGTATGAAACTATGTGTTGGACTGGGTCTAAGTGCCTGTCTCACAAGTGCGAGGATCTGGGTTCAATCCACGGTAACTCATGCTGTGCCAGCCCCAGAACCCTGGGTGTGCCGTGCCAAGCGATGAAACTGGGCATGGTGGTGCACACTTGTACTCCCAGTGCTGAGGAGTCTGAGACAGAAGGATTGCTATAAGTCCAAGACCCTGCACTGAATAAATAATAATAAATAAATAAACAAGTAAGTGAATAAATGTTTTTAAAAATGTTATATGTTGTACCATGACAGTAGGCAATGAATGATCTTTGTCTCCCCACATTCTCCTCATTCTTTTTCTGTTAATTTTTTAACTATTGCAATTCTATGATATACTCCTATTTTTTTCCTGGGGTGCGGAAGAGCCAAATGCTTGTCCAATGTCTATGTCTTTCATGAATCCATTTGCTGCTAATTCTGGTCTGATGGTCTCTGGAAATATAGATGGAGGTTCAGACTGGTCCAGGTGTATAGATGTCCAAGAAAGTTCAATGAGGTAAATGGCTTTTGAACCTAGGTTAAAGTTAGATCCAGGTGAAACTGGAATAGAATTGGAACTGGGCTCTGCTGGAACTCAAAACATGGTAACCTAGAATTTCTCTGAGGAATACAGTCAGTAGAATCTATCTATCTATCCATCTGTCTGTCTGTCTGTCTGTCTATCTATTACCTGTATATATATATATATATATATATATATATATATATATATATATATATATATATATATATTACTTATCTCTCTCTCTCTCTATATATATATAGAGAGAGAGATACAAATATAAATATGGATATAATTGCAAGAGGGCATTTATTAGATTGGCTTGATTGGTTCATGCAGAGTGGGCCTCTGTGGGGATGTGTAAACTCCGTTCTACTTTTTTGTTCTACCTGGGCTTGAAGCTTGTTGGTTGGTGTACAGGGAGGGTCTTGCCCACTCAGTTTGCTAACTTCTATGCTAATTTTCTGTAGAAACACCCCCACAGACATACCCAGAAGGTCTCCCTATACCAGAAGGGCGCTTCATCTTCAGTGGTTTGCAAGATGAATACCCGAGACTGGGTATTTCTGACTTAACTGGTGACACTGAATAAAGCAGACTGTTCTCCAAGGTTTATTCTGGGCCTTCCTCATCCTTGCAGTTTGATGTACTCAACAATGGTTTGAGCTCTGGAGGGAATTTTTTTTTTCTACAGCAACTCCATAAAATAGAAACTAAACATTGAATAAAATGGAAGCCTAAGTTTCGCTGGGTCTGAATGGAGAAAGTGCACCTACCTCTTAACTCATCAAGCTGATAACTGAGAATAACCATCATACTGACTTTCTTATGCCTTTCCCCTCTAAGAGATCACCATAATAATTCTCTAACCTACTTTTCCTGAAAGTAGTCAGAATACACTCATGGGACAGGTATATTGCCTTGTACTGGGGAATATCAGACAGAGATGCCAAAAAAAAGCTGAACAAACATGTCTGACTTAGACTGACCCACTCTGTTTATTTTCATAAGATTAGAATGTTCAGGCCTTTGGTCACATTTCTGCATTACTGTTACAAGGGAAAATGACATTTTCCCTTGGTCTTCACTTCTGAAGGCTTCTGTGTCACAGGGAATTTTATTAAATTGATTTGCATACTTGTTAATCTGTCTTCTGTTTATAGGGTGTCAGATACAGAACTTGTGATGGGTGAAAAGAGGAAACTTTCCACCCATTGTAGCTTTCACACTCAGAGAGTAGTTCAGGCTTCATCTTCAGTGGTTTGCACAATAAATACCCGAGACTGGGTATTTCTGAATAACTGGTGAGACTGAATAAAGCAGACTGTTCTCAAAGGTTTATTCTGGGCCTTCCTCATCCTTACAGTATGATGTATTCAACAATGGTTTGAGCTCTGGAGGGAATTTTTTTTTTTACAGCAACTCCATAAAATAGAAACTAAACATTGAATAATTGGGGCCGGGGAGATGGTTCAGTGGAATAAGCACTTCCCTGGCAAGTGCAAAGGCCTGAGTTCAATCCCTGGTTCCACTAAAAAAAATAAAAAATAAAAAAAGAAAAAGGACATTGAATAATTAAAATAGAAGCCTAAGTTTTGCTGGATCTGAATAGAGAAAGTGCTAAATATAATTTAAAAAATCAGTGATGAAAGAATTGGTAAGAATCTTAAGATGGGGTCAGCAAGAAGAGCAGTCCTGTGGTGGCTTGGAGAAGCGTAATAGGTACAGGAAAGTCACAGGTCATGGCATCAACACCAAATGTCCAGTGAGCATGCATTCATCTGGTGTTAGCTAAACAGAAAGCATAGTGTTGTAATTAGTCTGAAATTTACTTGTGTTACTTTGGGTTCTCCCCTTCTCCACTTTAATGTTTGATCTCATTTTTATTCAGAGTTTGTATTAGAAAAACCATGATGATAATATTTATGACTCATTTGATACCCAAGTGTTCTAGGCATTGTGAGATACCTACATATGTTATCTTTGAAGTTAAAAAGCTCATACATAGAATGGACTTATTCTACCTTACTAGTACCAGCTTAACATGTTTTTTACTTCATCTCCTGAAGAATCTATGTGATTTCCAGAGGTGCTAACACTGTTATTACTGAACTTCCTTCCAATTGTGGTTGGGTAGGACCAATGCTAGAGTTAAAGACTGCTATATTTAAAGAGGAAAATATAAGCCGTACTGTGTTTAGGAGTTTGTGTGTGCAAGAGAGATCAAGCACTAGGAGTACAGTTTTAATGCAGTCTGATCCAGCTCCTTTGGTCCCCAATATAGTCAGAAAATCACTAAAAAATGAAAAATTACTCATATATAGGTCATCTGTTATATTAAGGTATATTCTGGGTAGGCATTCTTGATGTAGTAAAAAAATCACAATAAGGAACTTTAAAATGGGCAAACATATAGTAGGGGAATGTATGTATATAACCCCTCCAGAAGTTATATGATGGTATCAAAAGAACATATCTGGGGCCTGGAAGATAGCTCAGTGACATAAGCGCCTGCCTGAGTTTGATCCCCAGTACTGCAAAAACAAACAAACACTTATCTGGTGAAAGAATTCTATTCTATCTAGAAATTGGCCACTGCTCAGTCTCTTGCTAGTGCTTTTATGCAGTTCATGTCCTGATTGCTACTTCCTGGCAATACTGGCAAAGGTGAAGTACTGTATATAAAATAAAGCAGTGAGGCCTGGGAGTGTATGGCTCAGTCATGAATTGCTTCCTTTACTTCTGCAAGGGCCAGGATTTGAACTCCATCCTTTTTTTTTTTTTCCCCTAACTTGAAATCTTAAGAAGAAGAACAGATACAACAATTTTTGGTAGGTTAATCTGTGACCTTTGTACAGCAGAGAAAAAGTATATTGTGAATTCTTAGGCTTGTCTATATGACCTATGGATTTCTAGAAAGTGACAATACAGAAATTTTCTCAAAAGTGAATTTTGGCATTACCCCTAGAGATTCAGTGGATGGAAGATGTAGATATATGGGAGCAGTAGGAGGGAGGGACAGGAGAATATATGATTTCTAGTCTGGGATGTGGGTTAAGAAGTCTTGTTAATAAGTGGATGGATATTAGTGGAAAGGTGGTCAGATTAATGTGACATACATACTCAGAAATTAAGGTGGGCCAATTTAGCCACCTTCATTTGGTGTCTTGTTTCATAATAACTGCCAAACAATGTTGTTAGTTTTCTTTTCTTTTCTTTTTTTTTTTTCAAGCCATGACCATTTAATTCAGATCACAAAACTTGAGAGGCACACCTAACACACAACCTTCTTATATTATTGAACTGCAAATAAAAGTTTCTTTTTAGGGCATTAGTGCAACCAAGCTGGAATTTTCTGAAACTTCTAATTCCGTTCTTAAAGTATTACAGACTATATTGTGAATAAACTTAAATATTACCTTTGTTGTTAGAAATAACAATAAATGATGAGGTAGAATAGCTTCAGAAGATTCTAGCCCTAGACCCCTAAATTAAGTTTGCACTGACTTTAAATACTGGGGAATGAGATATCTGTGTTGCTGAATATGCACTCTTTAATGCAAAGACTTATGTTTACTTTTTCAAATGGTTCAATCTCACTAACACTTAAGCCCTTAGCAGACCCCTAATAAAAGACCAATTTGTAAAACCGGCCCATTTTAATGTTTTTACAATTTAATAAATAGTTTCCTTGATGAATGTAGTCATGAGAGTTTTTCCGCAGCATTCAAGTTATGGCTTTCCTGATTGGTCTGTAGTCTTCAATAAGTGTAAGAAGTTACTATATGAAACATCTGTCAAACTAGTAAGACTACATTGAAGCATCCATCATTTTCAGGATTGTTGGTTACCTGTGCATATTTACCCCAAATAACCTTGCCTCCTTGTGTCACAAGGCCCAACTCACTCACGTTCACCTCAATCACTGTTCCTTTGGTAATAACACCCAAAGTTTTATACAGTGGCGATGAAGGATTCTTTTTCACACCAAGTATTGGCAGGCAAAAGGTGGCTTTCAGTTCAGGATGTGTTACATGGGCGTTCTTAAAACGTAAGCCCATTGGCCTAATGAATCTTTCATATTTAGGTGGTTTTCTTGTAAAGCCATCTCCTACGAAGCAAACTTTAGTAACCATCCTCTTCCGTGCCTTCTTTTTTCTCTTTCCAGTTCAAATAACTTTTAATACTTCTGTTTCTCCTTGGGCATGCACTTTGGGCAGAGGGACTTCCCATTTTCCCGCCTTTTCTTTTCATTTCTGTTTAATCATGTTGGAAAGTACTTTTGCACGAGACTGTCCTTCTCTGTCCAGCAGGTAGGCAGGTACTGCTCCTTGTGGAGTCTTTTCATCATTCTTTTGTTTGGTGTTTCTCTTTTCATGCATCTTAATAGTCTTCTTCATTTGTATTTTTTCTGCATGGTGCTGTTTATGGTAGAGCTTAGCTTTCAAGCCAATCATTTTTTTTTTTTTTTTTGCCTTCTTTGAACATTCATGAGCCTCTCGACTTTCTTTCTTTCTCTTTTTCTCATGGTAATCCAAGCTGTATCCATAGCATTTATGATGTAATTCAATATATTCATTCTGTGGCATGATGATGGCTGCAGAGCCACGCGGGCAGCCTCAGGTGTGCAAAGGAAAGTCCTAACTTTGCGGTAGTCCCAGACGCACGACCTGACTCCAATGTTGTTAGTTTTCTTAGAATTGTCAGGCAGTGGCGGCAGTTAGGATTCACAAGCTCTGTCAGTGTCTATTTCTTCAGCTTAAGTTATAAAAAATACAATATTAAATTTGTTTTTGAGAAAGGGGGAGAAGAGGACTTATCTATAATCTTACCACTCTAACTTTTCCTCTTTTCTTTTTTTCCAAGCACATAGTATATGAAGTTGAAGTCACATAGATATAACTTTGTTACTCCATTGAAAACTTTTCCATGTATCTTCCATGTATTTCTGTTGAAATTCTATTGGTGATTATTTTACTGGAGCGCATCTCAAATCTTAGTGGCTATCAAAATCAACTGTAGTGCATGTTACAATGCATATTTCTGGGATCTATCCTCTGATATTATGATTACACTGATATGGAGTGTGTGGGCCTGAGCATTCTCATATACAGTACATATACTTTAATAATTTTCAGGGAAGTATAGAACGTCTATTGGCACATCACTAGGACAGTGAACTGTATAATGCTGAAGGTTCTGTTTCATTGAATTGAAAGTTTAAAGTCAGGTTGCCTAGCCTTGTGTTTCTTGTAACTGTATGCCTGAGGGGATGAGAGGGAAAGACGCTGGAAGAAGGACTCAAGGTCATGGTAGTCTTTCCCAACAGCAAAGTTGTGCGATAAGGAGACAGAAACATTATTTAATTTAAAAAAATCTAAGCAGTCTAAGTGCCAGCCTGGCAAGTGCAAGAACCTGGGTTCAACACCCTGGGTGCGCCATGCCATCCACTGAAACTGGGAGTGATGTCATATATCTGTAATCCCAGTGCTAGGGAGTCTGAGACAGGAGGATCATTATGAGTCTGAGCTGCATAGCAAGACCCTGCAACACATAAATGAACAAATAAAGGAAAAAAAATCAGAACAGATATTTCAATGAGAGCAGAGCTTAAACAAATTTGGCCAACTTTATAGTTTTGTGGAATTAATGGCTTAAGCTTATCTTCAGCATTAACCAAAAACAGTATTTGCACCTTATCAGAATAAAATATTTGTGTGTTTATCACACATCCTCCAAGATATAAGAGAATAAATGTGTGATGAGAACCCAGTATGTTTGCATATGATGTTCTCCTATTTTAGAGCGTCCATCATAAGACTCAAAGCAGTTGTCAAACTGTTCTTTTTCCTTTATTTCTCAAAATAATCAGTGAGTGGGAAGATATCATTCCTATTTTATAATCACAGAAAGAGAAGCACAGAAAAGTGTGCTTCTTTGCTTGTAGTCCTACATCTGCTAATTGAGCACTTTTAGGGAATTCTTGGAGTGTTAAGATCATGCATTTTGAGCTTTTATAGGTACAACAGCAGAATTATGGAAAGGAGATAATTTCTATGGGTCTCTTTCCTATTTCTGCACATCTTAGAAACAGAGATTCAGACTGTTGTACTCACAATGGAGGAGGTAGTTACAGCAAACACTCTTTCAAATGCCTCTCTCTAGAGAAAAGGACAAGAATAATTGCCATCCTACATAGAACATTCAAGTTCCCTAAGTTCAGGGTCTCTTACCTGAAGTGTGGCCTATGGCATGTGCAGGCATCTGTGTTCTCTCCTCTGTCTTGCCTCTGTAGGACATGAGGTCAAGGAGGACCTGATAGGCAGCAGGCTGTTCATGTCTCCTGCTGCTTATTGTGCCATTACTTATAAAGTAGTCTGGTGGGGTTTTCAAGATCTTTTAAAGGCAGAATCTCACTATATAGTTCAGGCTGGCATTGACTTCATTTTGTAGCCCAGGCTGGCCTTGAACCCCTGGTGATCCACTTCCTGCAAGCTCCCAAGTGCTAGGATTACCAGTGTGTGCTACCACGCCTCATTTAAAGTCTATTGTCATTGACCTAACAGTTTCATATCATCAGTCAGTGTCCAGAGAATCGTGGCAGGCTATTCTGGTAGTTAATTAACAGAGCAGAATATAACCATTGCAGTTTGTATCACGTATTTTTCTTGTTGCTATGACAAAATACCCAACATTCAAAGTTAAAGGAGGACAGGTTCATTTAGCTCAGAGTTTATAAAGGTTTCAGTCTGTAATGAGCAGGCTCCAAAACAAGGTGGCACATGGTGGAGGGGCAACCATTCATGGCAGCCAAAGATGTCAGAAGGGGAGAGGAAGGGAGAAGAGGGGAGAGAAGGGGGAGAGGAGAGAGAACAAGCCTCTTTTTGTCCCTTATGCTATTTTCAGGCTACTTTCCCAAGTGGGTATAGCGCTTACACCCTTAATCCCACGAATCAATCAAACTCTAGATTCAGTCACCTCTGAAAACCTACCCCTGACTGCATGAGGCTTTGGGGGATATCTAGACACAAACCATGGCACAGTTCTTCACAGCCACAAAATGGTGTTTGTGTTAGCTTTCTGTCACTGTGACAAAATTCCCTGAGTAAAACAACTTTCAAGGAGAAAAGATTTAGTTTGCTTCCCACTGTCTCCAACTGGGACCGAGCCCCTGTTTCTACCATCTCCCAGTAGTACTATCAGCTGGGGTCCAAGTCTGCAACATCTAGGCTTTGAGTAACATTTAAGATCCAAATTATAACAGTGTTCAGTCTAAGATTGTAAAATAGAATTAAGAGAAAATAACACGACTCTAGATTTTCTGACTATAAAATCATGGCAATTAGCCTAAAAAGAAACTACCCATTTCCAGGGAGAAAAAGATACCTATATGAGTAGAATAAACAAATACGATTAATTTGCATCTTTGCATTTGGAACTATAGAATTTGGAATTATAAATTTGTGTAAATAAGAAATCTCAGATTGTTTTATTTTCTGTAGCAAAGCTGGTACAAGATTCAGTATGTGCTCTCATGTTCTCTTTTTATTCCCGTACTGAGGTTGAAATTTTGCCTGGGAGATGGCGGCTGAGAGTGTAGGGCTCAGTGCGGGCACTTCTGGTGTGCTACTTGTCTAAGCCAGTGCTTTCCCCTTGAGCCAGCCGACACTGCTGCTTCTGTGATGGCCTTGGCCAGACATCCCTGCTAAAGCCCTCCCCAGGCATGGGATACAGTTCTCAGGTGCCTCACTTTCTCTCCGTACTAGGGAGGAACACCTCTCTGTGTCAGGCCAATTTCTTTCTCATCATTTCCATAGTATAATGTAGACAATATCTTCAAGGAACACATAATTTCTGGAAAACAAAGTCAGGAAGGAAACAGTCTGGAGCAAAGAAGTATGAAGTATTTAGGTCTTTTTCTGGAAATGGGTTAAGAAAGAAAATAAATTGACAATAAAACACATTATTTCAGAAATTATTCTTCCATACTGTGTTTTATAGCTTATGTTTTAAAATACTGTCGTTGACTACCTTCTCTAATACAGTGAATTACCATTTTAGTTAGTGTGTTGCATTAAACCATTTTAAGGACACAAGTTCCTGGTTTAGAAAAAGGAATGGTACAAGGAGAGTGAGTAAAATTAGCAGGAAAGCTGTAGGATGAACCCTTGTGCCCTAGCATCCTCTGTTCTCTTCAGCTAGTAACCATTCTCCCTGTATCAGGCTCTCAAGGTAAAACCAACCAGAAAAATGCGTGCTTAACCAACACTTTTATATTTGAAGACTATGTAAATGACAATAAAACCCTGGCAGTATGTGCAGATTCTCTTGCATACTAGATTGAGAAAAGAAAATATGGTCTGTCTTGACTCTCACTGCTGTCAAGTGTTTAAATTGTCCTTCCAGCATATATTTAAAACACATTGTCATTGCAATGTTACCAAACAGTGAGCAAGTCAATGTATCTGAGACCACACAATGATTGACATTTTATAAGTCAAACAGAGACATGGAGCTTCATTCTGTGACTGCTGTTTCCAGCTCTGAGGACTGCTGATAGTTTTTGACAGTGTGGAGAGATGTGTAATGTTGGTTCACAACCACAAGCTGTAGAGTCAGAAGGTAGCCTCGAGTTCTTGGTTGGTTGGCACATGTTGCTTGCCTGAATGGGAGAGAATGGAGGAAAAGAACAGGGATGTCACCAACATATTTTAAAACAGTTGTTCTTTTTTCTGTGTATGTGTGAATGTTAGATTTTCTGACTTTATGATTTCCTGTCTTGTACTTTGCTTTGGTTTAGAAAAGATGAGACTATCTGAGAAACATGCTCATGCAGAACAACATATAGGGTCACACAGCATTCCAAAGGGGAGATAGAGAGATTTGGGGGTCCCACACGGGTGAGGAAGATTCTTGCTCTTGGTTCAAGTCATGTATCAAGTTTCCCATGCATCATGAGAAAAATTTAACTAAGATTCAATTTAAAAATCAAATTTGCTCATAAAAAAGGACAGACTAACCTTCTCTATTGAAATGAAGTTCTGTGTCTAAGCAGTGGCCCCAGTTGCACCTCAACTGAGTCACAGTGGTACATTTTTCATCCTTAGATTGTAAGCTATTGCAGAAGATAGAAATTGCAGTTTTCATTCCAGAATTTTAAAAGTGTAGCTCACTCTCTGGCCCAAAATACATCCTTGATGAACTTATATCAAATGAGGGAATGAATGCCAATAATTGAATAAATATAAAAAAAAAACTCTTCATGTTCATTTGGTCTTGTATTTAGAGGTTACTCTTTCCATTGACACTTTTTTTTTTTTAGCTCTAACACCTATATCTTATTCTATTACATGTTTTTTTTTCCCTAATTAAGCTTACCATGGTTCACCAGCTCTCAGAAAATGGCAAGATTATCCACTAAGGAGTGTTTTTTGACCCTCGATCACTTAAGTATCCCTGGCAATGATTTTTGACTTCCTCTAAGGAAGTCAAAATATAATAATCTCATATTATTTAGATGGAAAAAGAAGAGAACAACATGATCAATGAAATTAAAGCTTTTGCATAATTAGGGAAAAACACCCTTTTCCTGGCACAACTTCAGTGTTCTTTTTCACCAGCTGCTAAGTCATTTTCATATCCCTAGCTGCTTTACCAAGCACAAACACACCTGTTCTGCCAACTCAGTACCTATTTTATGCTGGCTCCTTGTGAGCAGGAGAGGTGAGTATGTTTTGATTTGCATCAGAGAGCTGAATAATCATCTTTTTTTCTGAGATGACCTTTGGCAGAGGTAGGCAGCTGAGTACTGGTCAACCTCAGAAGTTTTCAGCTGGGACTTTGAGCATGACGGTCAATTTAGCAAACTGTAGGAAAACTACAAGCTTGAATTTCTTTCTCTGGCCAACTTGTTCCTGTATAAATCTGAGAAGGCTCCTCTAACCTTTCTGTACTTTATGCATTGGCCAGAGATGAGTGTCTGGTGGCTAGTGCATAAACAATTGATCCTCTGCTTCCAAGTTTGTCACAGACAAGTCACCAACATGTCTTGGTGACTGGAAGCCAAGAGATTTCCATGGTACACAAGGAAGGAATTTGATCTAATACATAAAGGCCACACAAACAAAGCAAAAAAGGAACAAAGCAAAAAAAAAATGTTGTAATGGAAGAGTAAGAGAGTTCAGTGTTAAGAGCTTTCGACAGAAGTGTGGAACATTCCCATCTATGCTATATTTTTGTGTTTGCATTGGGTATGAATGAGTCATATGGAATTCATGGATTTTAGCATGCAGTGCCTTTAATGTTTTCTTTTAATCACAGAATGCTCAGAAGTATCTGACACATTTTTTATGGAAATTGCTTATAGGTCCCCAACCTCAGTTGATTTATAATAATTTCCAAAATAATGGTGTCACTTTGAGAATTTCTTTCCATTGTTCCATTCTGTATTCCTCCCATCTGGTTAGTACATCACCCATCTTAATTAGTGAAATGCCATCCTGTCTGGTTCTCCCTTGCCAATAAGTCATTCAGCTCCCAAATCACTTCTTCACCTCCATAACATAGTTTAGTATTTTGCAACAGGAAAACTGTAACATAGCACAGCCTTCCCCTAACAGGGAAAAGTGAAATCCTCTACAGCAATGCTAATTAAGCAGAGTTTAACATTAGCTTTAATTTAAATCACCTCTCTAGAGACTTCCTAGCATATACCCAGGGTGTCACAGAATATGAAGCCACACTCTCTCTCAATTAGCATCCATTTATTTGCGAACAACACCAAGCAGCAATAAACAGGCACAACCTGTTCTTTTTAAAATTCTACCCAGCAGCAGCCTGCCTATCAGATACCTGCATCAGAAGCAATATTCACCTCCATGAGACTGAGTTAAACATCTTGGGGCCAGGAAAATTGTCTACCATGGCATTTCCTTCTCAAATTATAGGTGGTGTTTTCAACATTAAAGCTACATCACTGCAGTGAGTTAACTGTAAAAATAAATTGCAATGAAAGAAAGAATACCTCAGCTTCAAAATGGAATTGGTTTGGCCAGAGGAGGTCAGAAGCAGAAATCAAGGTGGTGGAACGTGATGCTGGAGATGAGACTGTGACTGTGTTAGGTCTATGGATTAAGCCATTTTTTAATATTAAAAAAAATTCTTACCCATGCTGCATCCATCACCACCTGTTAAATCTATCTCCAAGCCTCTTTTGCTTCCTGCTGACCAGTGTTCCTATTACTGAACCTTCCCAATCCCTCTCCTTCAGTGAACTGCAAATGCTCAGTATATATCAGAAAATACTATTTCACTAGCTCAGACTGTAGTGTTGATGTTAGATATTTCAGAGAAATTTTAATATAAAATTCAAAATTAGTTTTCCTTGCCTTTTTATTTCATTGATAACAAACACCAAAATAAAATGTTGATTCTTTAAAAATTGACAGATAAAATTAGGTGTATTTATGGTGTGCAACATACTATATTGAAGGACATGTTTATAGTGTACAATATGATGTGTTGAAGCATATGTACAGTATGCAGTAGCCCGATGTAGCTACTAATGCACTGCGTGACAGAGGTATTTTTAGAGTAAGAATACTAAATATCACTATCTTGAATTTTCAATATATTATTATTAACTGTGGTTACCATTCTATACATTAGAGCTCATGAACTTACTCCTCCTTTTTAACTGTAATTATATATCCTTATATTAATATCTTCCACATCCACTCTTTCAGCCACTCCAGACTCTGGGAAACATTATTCTCTTCTCTACTTCCATGAGATCAATTTTTAGGTTTGTCACATACGAATAATAGCGTGGAGCACTTGCCTTTTAGTCAACAGAAAGCCCTCAGATTTCCTCTATAGCTGAAGAATATCGCACTGCATATGTATATCACACTTTCTTCATTCATTCATTAGTTGATGGACACTTAAGCTGATTACATGTATTGGCTACTGTGAATTATATGGAAGTGGCAATGTCTCTTTGACATACTGATCACATTTCCTTTGTACTCAGAAGTGCTAGATCACATGGCAGTTCCAGTTTTAATATTTTGAGACACCTCTATACTGTTTACCCTAGTGATTGTATTATTTTATATTTACACCAATAGTGTATAAGCATTTGCTTTTCTCCATGTCCTGGCCAACTTTAAAAGAGGATACTTGGGCTGGGGAGATAGCTTAGCGGTCTAAGTGCCTGCCTGGCAAGCACAAGGCTCCGAGTTTGATTGCTGGCACAGCATGCCACGCAGGCCCCAGAATCCTGGGCAAGCTGTGCTGGCCACAGAAACTAGGTGTGGAGGCACACGCCTGTAATACCAGGGCTCGGAAGGCTGAGACTGGAGGATCACTATGAATCTGAGCTGTGTAGGGAGACCCTGTATCCAGTTTAGAAAAAAACAAAAATAAAAGAGGATACTTTAAAAGTAAGAAAAAAAATTGTTAATTTGCAATCTATCCATTCATTTGCATCAAATTGTAGCATGCAGGTAACTGGGATAACTGCTTAATCCAACTGTAAATTGTTACAACTGATAATATCTCAGTTCCTTTACAAACATGTAGAAGTAATACATTTTTAGCCTGTCTGGATAAAGTGATCTTGGCAAATTCAGAACATAAACAGAAGGCTTCTATTTTTCCTTGTTATATAGATTAGTGCCAGAATTTTAATAAATAATAAATAAGAAAGGTGGGAAGAAGAAAAAAATCCAAAGGAAATATCAATAATATTAAATGTCTTTTAGGCCCCATCTGCTGCACAATCCGTTAGCTGAGAAATTGTAAAGACCACTAATAATAGTATTTGAGATTAAAATAGCACCTTTCATCTCACTAACCTCATCTATATTTATAACACCCTCTGCAGGGAGTGCCTGAGATACACATTATTACCTATGTTTTACGAATAGAAACACTTTGGCACAGCACCTAGCGACTTGAGCAACCTTATACTCTTGGCCATAAGTATAATATATCCTTTCTCAAGGATATATTTGTTCCTTTGATGGAAATATGTATTTTTCATGGGATCATTCATATATGGGTGTGTTTATATGTGTATGTATGTGTGTATGTATATACATATGTGTGCTTGTGTGTGTGTGTGTTTGTATTTAAGTGTGGAACTTTCTGATATGGTAGCAAATCTGAGGCTGATCAATGGCAAATAAAATAAATTTAGACACAGGTCTGCAGTAAATCTGACCATGTCCAAATATATAACCAAGTTCTTCAGTTCTTTGATATACACCAGTGAGTTTCCCTGAAGTCTGCTGTTGGGTGTTATTTTCTACTGAATTAAAATACTTGCAGTGGAATCCAAGCAGACTTGGCTGTGGGTGTGATAATAGAACTTCACAAGAAAAACTATAGGGAGAACAGAGGCTCTTTTAATATTCAAGAAATGTTTAATATGTCAGAAAAGAAGGGTAAATACGTTTTTAAAGTGTTCTCTGGATTTCTCAGTTTTATACACTTTTATAGCTGTGGAAGCAAATATTTAATAAATTTATTCATTTCTTTCTATCAACAAATATTAATTAAGCGTATAGTGTGTGTGTGTGAGGACTTTGTCTAAATGTGGGAGACAGAGGATTTAACAGATCCTGGTGTCTGGCAAGAAAAGAGTGGCAAGGTGGGAAAGTAAACAAACATATAGGAGTAAGATAACTAAGAATTAAGGTAATTGGAGAATTTTTAAGAAAGTTCCCTGAAGGACCTGGGAGGGGAGGCAAGAGCAGAAGCCGGGGGAGAGTGAAAGAGAATGAGAATGAGAGTGAGAGGGAGAGTGAGAACCAGAGCAAGACCGAGACCAAGCAGGACTTTTTGAGAGTGACATTGAAGCTGAGGCCTAATGCCCCTGTAATGTGATGTCTGTGCTATATTTTTCTTAATCTCCACTGAGTCCCATATTCTATAAAAGTAGAACAGTATTTCATTAAAGATTCCTTTGGAATGAAGCTTGCTATATACCACAAACTTGTGTACTCATAACCAGTGATTCTTACTCTATGGTCTCAGGCTACTTTTATACCCTTAACTGTTTTGAAGACCCCCAATTTTTTATTTAAGTAGGTTACATTAATATGTGCCATAATAGAAATTAAAACAATTGAACATATTTTAATTTACCGAAAAAATAATTCAGGATGGCTTTATTGTTAACACAAACGACATAATTACATATTTGTATACTACACATTCATATAAAATATAATTATTTTTGAGAACAAAAAGCTAAATTGGAGGGTGGCATTATTTTACATTTTTTAATCTCTTTAATGTCTGGCTTAATAGAAGACAGCTGGATTCACATGTCTGCTCCTGCATTCAATCTGTTGTGAAATGTTGTTTTGGTTGAAGTGCATATTTTTAAAACTGTAGCCTTGCACAGCTATACTGTAAGAAAAGGAGGAACCTCAGGCTCATACTGAGAAAGCTACTGTCACACAGTAGCTTTTAGCTCAGTATACATATATTGAAATTCTAGGAAACAGTGAAAAATATTTCCGAGAAGCTGGCTGTCTGATGATCTTAATCATGTTCACATATATTACTTTCAAGTGGTTTTTCCTTTCCCTGTTAGAGGCACGCATTGAGTTAAATTCATGTGAAAATAGGACTCAAATATGATTTCCCGCAGCTTATTCCTTTTTGTGCAATTTATAAAGTGACTTTTACATCTCTGAATGCAGACAATTTAGCAGGAGGTAGAAATTTACACACCAAGGCACATATTTCCACTTTATTTTCTGCAGCTGATTGCTGTGTGCTCTGCAGCCCTCATCCCTACTGATGGCAGAGTGCACTTCCTGTGCCAATAATATAGACCTTCACCTCTGCAGGCTCAAAACGGTTACTTTTTAGTGCTTGTGCAGTTGTTCAAGGTCTCCTTCGGTGAGCAAATTCATGCAAAGCTTGTGCTCTGGGCCTTTTACTGTAGGATGAATTTATGGACTGGGGTAGGTCCTAGCAGTTTGCTATCATAATTTTGTATTCTTTCTCTTAAAGACTGCTTACATTGTATAAGATTTAGGAATGATAAAATTTAGAAGGCATCTAGGTGAGAGAGAATGCTAATTATACTGTAGGCAATGGGAGAGGGATGACTCCTTATATAGTACTTTAGGGCGGTAGTGGGCAAACCTTTGACACATGGCTTATTGGTTATTATGTTTTCTTTTAAGACAAAAGATGTTAATGTATGAGTTTTTTTTTTCCTAAACTAAATCTTCATTGTTCAGGTTTGATTGCAGTGTTGGCAATCTGTGATAAATAGGTGGGTTTTGGGTTGCAGTTTGGACACTTGGTCTCTGCAGCGCTCAACATCACTGCTTTAGGTTCTTACTGGATGAGCTGCTGCAGTACGCTTAGTCCTGGAACTTATTCTTTGCTGACTTGGCTCTCAACTTAGGAGTCACAGTGAGACGAATCTTGGGTCTGGCCACAATTCCTGGGTTGGTAGTTTCTTTGTGGTCCTCTGCTGTGGAACTCATCTCAGCCGTGGTATCGATGAACTTCTCATGAGCCTGAACTATCTTCTATGACCACCCTAGTCACATTGTGGTCCTGGAAACAGGGTGCTTTCCTAGGCCTCCCTGGCCAGAAATGTCACTTTTCTATTGTTTAAGTGCCATGTTGCATGGGGGTGTAATGGTGACTGAGGTTTTTTTGAGAAATTTACAATCAGCTGACGATCTCCTACTCTATCTGATCTGAGTATTCCTATCACATAGACCATCTGAAGGATTCAGGGGGAAGAAGACAGACTTGATCTTACCCTTCTCTGTCTCTTTCTCTCTTTTCAATCATAATTTTTAAGAGTAAATTTTAGTATTGTTTAGCCTGTTTATATTGTTATGAAATAGGTCTCTAGAACTGTTTCAGTATACAAATCTTAGACACTTCCCTTTTTTCTCTTTCCTTATTCTATGCTAACTACTATTGTATTTTCTATTTCTATGAATTGACTACTGATTTATTTCACTTAGCATTGTGTTCAAAGTTCATTCATGTTATAGCATGTGGCAGGATTTCCTTTCTGTTTTGATTCTGAATACTATTCCGACGTTTAAGTATATTGCACTTTGTATATCTGTTTGTTTGTTGGTGAACACTTCATTTCCTTTCACCTTGTTGTCATTGTGAATGCTGTCACAAACATGTACAAATATCTCAGGGCCCGGTTTCCTGGATCACATGGTGTTTCTGTTTCTAACTTTTTTTTTTAAAACTTTTTTAATGTTTTGTATTTTTTAGGGAAGGGTCTGCAGGGTCTCAGTACTAGATCGGACCTGTAGTGATCCGCCTGTTTACAGCCTCCCAAGAGCTGGGATTACAGGTGTGAGCCACTAATGCCCAGTCTCAGTTGTTGTCTCAGAGTGCCTCAAGGGCAGGGCTGGCACAGCAGGCCTGGGGATTGAACCCCTGGCCTGCTGTGCCAGCTTGCAGGTGTTTTAATCTGCTGAGCTAAACTTTTATAGGAACTGTCATGCTATTTTCCAAAGCACTGGAACATTTTACAGTATCTTCATATCTGGGCTAACTCATGTTACTTCATAGTTTTTAAACGTTTTTAGTTTTATAATGGTCATTTGAGTTAATTTGATGTGATATCTCATCATGGTTTTGATTTTCATCTCTCTGAAGATTAATAGATTAGTAATGCTGAACATCTTTTTTTTTTCTTAACCTTTTATTTATTTATTGGTACAGGGTCTCGCTACATGGCTTGGACTTGCAGTGATTCTCCTGCCTCTGCCTTTACAGTGCTGGGATTACAGACATGTGCCTGCATGCCCGGTTTTGGAATGCCCTGGGTTCTAGGGCCAGCATATCATGTGGTACTGGAGATTGAACTTGGGTCCTTGAGCTTGCCAGGTAGGCACTTAGACTGCTGAGTTATCTCCCCAGCCCTGTTGAATATCTTTTTATAGGCTTAATGACCATTTGTATGTTTTCTTTGGAGAAATACCAATTAAAATTCTTTGTTTTCCTTTCTCCTTTTGCTGACCCCACTCCACACACACATACACCTTAGGGAACAAGTCTCCATTTCTTGGATTAGGAAATTCCCATAGCTTGCAGTCTTATCTTTCCTACAATATGGATTGAGTCTTCCGTACCTGGCTCTTGAGCAGTGAAGTTGTTTCCCAAATAAAGTGAGGTGATTTTGAAAAATCAAAATAAATTAATACCTTTCTATTGAATTAAAAAATGGTGAATTCTGTGCTTTAGGATTTAGTGTGGAGGAGGAGACTTCTAAAGCAGCACAGAGGCTGAGGAGATAGCTCAGTAGAATAAGCACTTTAAGTCCTTCACTTGAGGACAAGTTCTGTTCCACACATGACCTACTGCCATCTGTTAGCATCTATGAATGCTTGCAATACAAGGTCTGTTTGGCACCGTATTTGTTAAAGTTTGCAACTCGAATGTACCTAAGTTCCTTAGGGACTTCCTTTTTAAGAACCCACTTCACAGCAATTTTAATTGTGCTCATTTCCTGCTCTCCACTCCATCTTCCCTTCCGTAATTCTAGTTTAAGCCTAATTGGGTTTCACATGAATGCTTGTAATAGTTTACTATTTTTTCCTTGTTTCTGATCGTGGTCCTTTAAAGCTATCCTATCTTTTTTTTTCTCTATTGCTAGAGTGCCATTTACAAAATATGATGGCTCTCTTTGCCTATAATAAAAAGCCCAGTGTACGAGATCATTTGTTACCTAAACTTTGACTATTGGTTTCCGTCTCCCTTGTACTTTGAATTCCATTTACTTTCTCATTTAACTCCATCCCTTCTAAAATAAAGCTCCTGGGAGAAAGGCCCCTTATGACAACTGAGCATCTCTTTCCTGAAAATATGAAATATAAAATCTTCCAAAATATAAAACTTTTTGAGCACCAATACAATGCTCAAACTATTTAGACTTTGGAACATTTTAGATTTCCGATTTTCAAATTAGGGAAGTTCAACCAGTAAAGACTGTATCAATATTTTTAATCTGAAAAGTACAGAAATCACAGACACTTCTGATCACAAACATTAAGCAAAGGGGATATTTAGTCTGTATTAATACTTGCATCCTCATGCCACACATAGTTTCTGACACAAGATAGGCGCTTGGTAAATAGTTCCTAAGTTGATAAATGTAAAAAATTACTTCTAATTGATTTCATTATTCTAAATTTTATTATGTTGATTTTACTTAAGCTGAAATATAATTAAATTACCTTTTCATAAAACCTCAGTATTCCACAGTATCTATCTAGTGGGCATTATGTCTCACCTCTGCTGTGTAGTGTGCATGTGTGTGTGTGTGCACATACATGTGTAAAAGCCTAAGCCTATTAAGAAATATTAGCATAGGGATTTATAGCATTTTGAATGAATTCTCTCATCCTGAAAATCTACTGAAAACTAGTAAAATTTAGAGTCCAAAACAAAAAGAAATTATGTGGTTCAAACCCAAAAGAGATTTACACTCTGCTAACAACTTCACAGCAGAGTTTTAACAAAATGTCCTAAATAGCAAGGAATTATGCAGGAAGAGGGAAATTATGCTGAATCTAATTTTACCTCAACACATTTTAGGTGGAAGGGGTGCTGCTGTTTTTAGTGTCCATTATTTTGGTCTCAGACTAATAATCCAAGGGTTTAAATATTTGGAGCAAAACAATCTTTTTGACTTTTAAGAGATAGTGTTTTTCATTTAACCTGACTTCGCATGCTGAATTAGATATAGTAGGATCAAAGAATGCATAATGTATTGTGTTTTCAAAATTTCTTTATTGAGTGCTTCTTTTGGGCCTCAGTTCCACCCCCTAACATGACTGGCTCTTCAGAAGCATCACAGTTGCTGAGATTCAGAGATCCCTTGCTCTCATACCCTCCACATGTTCTTTCCTATAGTGTTCTTGAGTGGCAGTATTCTTCAGCCACTATCTACCTAGAAGGGCAATGTGTTGTGTCTCTACTCTGTAGCTCTATCAAGTGCTGCAGAACCACAGGGTGATCTCATTCTTTCTCTGCCCTCCATCTGTGGCTTGGACAGCTATATCCTGATGGGCCTGGCAATCCTTTGTAGACGTCTGTGTGCTAGCAGTACCTTCTGATTCAATTTGAAAAGCAACAAGTTTCTAGCTTTGGCACAAGTAATGGTTGATACATTGTTTCAACTCGAGTTTTTGTTTGTTTGTTTTTATTTTGTTATTTCTTTTGACACCAGTGATAAAACTCAGGAACTTGTGCTTACCAAATAGGCACTTATACACTGAGCTATCTCCCTGGTAAACATCCTGAGCTTGTGGAAGAGGGGGGCACGGAGATGGTGTGTGTGTGTGTGTGTGTGTGTGTGTGTGTGTGTAGCTAGCATACAATATAAGGGAGGAAAAGAGGCTTGTTTTCTTTCTTTCTGCTCTTGCTGCTTTTGCCTCCTTGAAGTGTTGCTGCTCTGCCACACCACGATGCCTTGGAGCCAACTGATTTCAGACTGAAACCTCCACAAACTGTGAGTTAAAGAAACCTTCTTCTTAATTTTGGGTGGCAGGTATCTTGTCTCTGCAATGAGAAAAATGTAACTAAGACAGAATTTGGTACCAGAGCAGTGAGATCATTGCTGGGACTACTCTGGACCTTGTGGTTCAAAAGCCTTTGAGACTGGCTTCTGGGAAGACTTTGAAAAGGTTCAGAGATGCTAGCTGAAAAGGTAAAGCTGGAACACCTTAGGCTGTACTGTAGGGGAGATTCTGGTGAGAGCTCATAAAACCAGAAGTCTGATAGAAATCCTGCAGGTAAAGATAAGGCTTGAGGGGTTTCTTCTAGGAAGAAGGATTGCATTGGGTGCTGGACTCCAGCAATGTGTTACAGCTTGGCAAAAAAGTTTGCCTGCAGTTTGCTCCTGTCCAGAGACTTTGCCTGAGACTGAGATTAGGGACAGAAGTCTAATTAATCTAGCAGAAGAAATTTCAAGGCAGTTAAATGTTGTGGTTGTGCCTGGCTAGCAAAGAGTCCAGCAGGATGACTTAAAAATGTATTATGTTTGTCCAGAAAGGAAGCTCCCGTAAAGCTTTGGACTAATGAGATGAAGTTGAAGAAATCTCAGTTGCTGAAAAGGAACAGGAGAATGTAAAGGATGGCCTGCGTGCATCACAAGACTCTACCTTTTGCAGGCTCAAAGCTGCAACAGTGAAAGACGCTGCTTTGAGGGGAAAGTTGCAGAGTATCATGCTCCAGAATGGCTGTGGGCACACCACCTTCCAGAATGGCGGCAGCATATAAAATTTATTCATCAGAATTGGATTCAGACCTTAACATCATCCAAATGGTGCTGGTTTTAGGTGAAGGCAGAGGGGAAGAATTTTGGGGTTAAACAGTCTTCCATCCTGATTTCAGAAGGCCTGGTAGGTCAGACAGTGTGTCGCTGAGAGTGCAGTGTGTGAAACTACAAGGTTTTGTTTTTCCTGCAAATTTCAAGCTGAAAGTGCAGTGTCAATCCAGACATTTGGAAAAGCCAGGAACATTGATCATCTAAGGAAAGCTACAAGGAGGAGCAAAGCAAGCTTAAGAGAGAAGCTGTAGGACCTGTAACCACCAAAGGATTTTCAGGAGTGAAGTCACTCAATTTGCCACAGATTGCTTCAGATGCTGGACAAGGAATTTAAGTTTGCCCTCCTGGATTTTGGACTTGCTTTGTTCCCAATCTTTTGTATTCCCATTTGTCACTTTTGGAATGAAGATATTAAATTTGTGTTGTTGAGTGTGGAAAGTGTCTAACTAACTTTTTATGAGTACAAGGGCTAGCAGCTAAGAGTTTATCTTACATCTCAGAAGATCTCACTTGGATTCTTCAGCAATGCTAAAACTATTAGGACTTTGGCAACTCTTACAGATGGACTAAGTGTCTTTTACATAAAGCATATGCATTAGTCTGTGGGGAGGCAGGGGTAAAATGTTATGGTTTTAATGTAATATAATGTTGATAGACTTTATTTTTTATTTTTATTTTTTTGTGGAACCAGGGACTGTACTCAGGCCCTTGTGCTTGCCAGGGAAGCACTTATTCTACTGAACCATCTCCCTGGCCCCTATATTGCTTCTTAAGGATTGTTAATCCTGTGTTATAATATTCAAGTGGTAAAAGTAAGCATGGCTTTACATCTTGAGTTCAGTTTAAAGATATGTATCTGGCTGCTAAATTGACAAGGGGTGGATTATAACATTTGATACATTGTAACAAGTTTAGAAGTTTAGAAATTTAATTCAGTAGGGGACCAGGGTCCTTACTTGTAAATGCTCTGAGCTTGTGGAAGAGGAGGGAAGCTTGGAGATGCTATGGGCAGAGAGCCAAAATGCAGTATAAGAGAGGAAAAGAGCTTGTTTCCTTCCTTTTTGCCCTTGCTTCTTTTAATAATGAAGTGTTGCCTCCCCGGGCTATGCCAGCCTGACTTGGAGCCAGCTGATTATAGACTGAAACCTCTGCAAACTGTGAGCTAAATACACCTTGGGATGTCAGGTATTTTGTCTCAGCAATGAGAAAAACTGTAACTAAGCACACATGTGCTTTCTTTCTTGATACATCCTCTTGTAAATTAGAAGCTTAATGACTGAAGATCCTCAGCTTAGGTGTTGGCTTTAGACTTGGAGAATCTGTGAAGGCTCGTAGACTAATGGACTGTATATGAATATGTGATCCAACGCGTCTCTGTTTCTTTGCTATCAAATGGGATTCGACAAAGGATTTCTTAAAGGATTATCTCATTTATTTCCATGAGATAATTTGTGAGTGAATACTTTGAAAGGTGTGTAAAGTATCATATAATGTAATAATGCTGTATCTTTTTATTTATAGTGATTAAATTCCTGTGGGCAACTATGTGAATGAATCTTTGCTGTGTTTTAAAGATAGGCATTTAAGGTCATTGAGCCAAACATCAGGTCAAGACTATTGTACTAATAATGTTTCTAACTGAATTGATTAATAAAATAGAGAAAATCTAAAATAGCCTGGAAATTTAACTTTGCTATTTGATAAAGATGCTTCCTGTTTTTCTTGTTAATAGCACCTGTATGACTCACTTCTGAGCCAGATGTTGTACTTTGTCATTTCATAATGTGTCATTTCTGCACACTGACTTTATTTTCATAGTTTCAGAAGAAAACGCATTTCATCCTATCACTAGAATAGTGTTGACAGCAGCTTCAACATCTGAATAGGTAGTCTTAGCTTTCACATGGACATTGAGATAGAAAATTTTCTTAGAATAAAGCCAGCAGGGAGTAGAACATATGGCAGAAAGAGGAAGAAGTGAAGACTAGTTTCTGTAACAAACCCCTCCGAGTTTTGACAAGGCTCTCTGATATACTGTCAAACCACCTCAGGGCTGAGAAGCAGGTAGCTCCTCTTTATCTCATCTGAGATTATGATTTGCCTGAGGAAAAAAAAAAGTTTTAAACTGTTACCCCAAAAACCTTTGAGTTCTTCATTATTAGATATAATAAGTAGATAGTCTGCAACTCTAGCTGCTCAATATGTTTACCTGAGGTGCTTAGCCCTTACTCTTACCATTTCTTAGATATTTCAATTCAGTAGGTGAATGACAGGACTCAGGCATGATTTTTAGTGTGTTTCTGATGTGTAAAATGCTAGGCATAAATATATTCCAAAATTTAACTATATGATAATTGTACTAGAAAATGGGACTTAAAGACTCAGCCAGCTGATTTTAGGAGGAGATAAAGAGTGATCTTTACTTCCAGAACTCACATGTGAAATGCATACAGAGACTAACAGGTGAGGTAGGTGTGTGAAGTGGGCTGTGTGATTTAGTATGCAGAGGTGGGGATGGTAGCCAACCAGAGAGAGAGGCTCTACTGAATGGCACTCCATTTAACAAAGCTTACATGTGGAAGGTTTTAGCCCATGTTCTCCACTTCTATGGAAGCCGAAGTCGTCCAAGAAAGCTGAGGGAAAGGAAAGAGGATTTTTTTTTTCATTCCTAGAGTTTTCTCACTATGTCCAGTATGAAATACCTTCTTTCTAAGGTTGTAAAACAATGTTAATCCCAGTTCGGTGAGTGTGTGGTTAGTCTGAGGGAGAGCCTTTGGCTTCTCCCTGCACACGCCATGCTATCTGGAACCCCACCCCCAAGCCCACCAACCAAGTGACCTGCCTGAGACATCCAGACCCATCTGCCCAGTAAATCGCTGGAGTCTCTGTCCCGCAAGCCTGCTGAGCAAGAGAGAACTTTTCCAACTCTCGGGGTACCTGATCCTTGCGAGTATGGTTTGATGAGTGTGTGGGAGAGCCTTTGGCTTCTCCCTGCATGCTTTGCACCATCAAGAGCCTCAGACCCCAAGACAACCTAGCCAGAGACTTGCCTGAGACAGCCCAGACAGGCCTGCCTGGCAACTCCCTGGAGCCCCTGCCTGGAGGAAGAACTTGTGTGACTCTTCCGGCACTTGATCCACCCCTGTCTGGCCTGGTGAGTGTGAGGGAGAGCTTCTGCACACCCCAGTGCTCAACGGACCAGGGCCCCAACAGAGGGAAACCACAGGCTCACAGTTGTACCAGAAGAGTAGCAACAAAATGGAACTGAACACAACAGCTGGATCCAGGCCAGGCATAACTGGATAATCTCAGACTTAATACATTGGCACCTGAATCTCATTACATGCTAAGGTTATAACTGCACCGAAGGTCTACACCAAAGGTTAGAGGTCATTGCTATATGAAATGACAAGGAAAAGGAGAAAAATGTAATCTCAGGCCTCAAGTCCATCAATAAGTGCAGAGGACACTAGCTCAGATGAAATGAATGAGGTAATAGAGACAGAAGCAAAGGAACAACAGCAGAAAGGAATAGAGGAACTGAAACCAGAATTAATACCTGAAATAAAAAAAGAAATATTTGAATACATAGCATGTGAAGTAATGAATCAAATCCAGAAACTTATGGGGGAAACCCAATGTGAACCCAGAACAAGTGCAGAGAACGTTATTCCAGCTGAAACAAATGAATTAACAGCATCTCAAGAAAAGAAACAACAGCAGAAAGGTAAAGAAGAGCTCAAAGGAGAAATAATTTCTGAAATAAAAAAATAATTATTTGAAATCATAGCATTTGAAGTAGAGAATCAATTCTGGAAATATATAGAGGAAACCCAATTTGGAAGAGACACTGCAGTAAAAGAATTAGTAGCTACCTCTAAAGAAGACATTGATAAAAAAATATAGGAGATCAGAAATATGACGGATTCTTTGAATGAGCAATGCAGAAAAGAAATAAAATGCATGAAGCAGAGTCAAAGAGATATAGAAGAACTAAAAATCTCAATCACAAATCTACAAAACCATTTGAGTGAAAGTGAAGACAGGGTTTCAGATATTGAGGACACTGGTGCAGCTAGTGAAAAGGTGAGAAAGGATCTCTGAAAAACAATGAGAATGCAGGAAAAAATAATCTATCACCTGCAAGATGATGCCAGGATGAACAATGTGAGATTAATTGGCATAAATGAGAATGAAGGAGTCAATACAAATGATATGAAAAGAATATGGGCAGAAGTAATCTCAGAAAACTCCCCAACTATGAGGAAACCTACATTCAGGTAACCAAAGCATACAGAACACTAAATAACTTCAACCCAAGTAAAAATACATCGAGACATATAATAGTCAAGATCCCAGAAATCCAACACAAGAATAATACACTGAAAGCTGCTAGAGAGAAGAAGCAGATCACATTCAAAGGAAAATCCATCAGAATTACAGCTGACTTCTCTACACAAACCATGAAGGCAAGGAGAGCATGGAGCAGAGTTCTTCAAGTCCTGTATGAAAACAAATTCCAACCCAGACTATTATACCCTGCAAAACTCTCTTTCAAGTTTGATGGAGAAGTGAAATACTTCCACGACAAAGAACAGCTAAACAATTCCATGATGACAAAGCAATCCCTACACAGACTACTGAAAGATGTTCTAGAGAGGGACCACATTGACCAGAATTCAACGAATGAGAACAGAAGGAAACCCATTAAACAGGGCAAATAATTAAACACAGGATAAAAAGGAGCAACCACAGCAGGTAAATATCATGACACTCATAAGTCAACACATCTCAATTATAACCATCGATGTAAATGGACTCAATTCAGCAATTAAGAGAAATAGACTGGCACAGTGAATTAGGAAACAAAATCCAACAATATGCTGCACACAAGAAACACACTTAACTCATAAAGACATTCATAGGCTCAAAGTAAAAGGATGGAAAACAATCCTACATGCCCCAGCACCTCAGAAAAAAACAGGAGTAGCAATTCTGTTCTCAGACAGTCTCATCTTCAAACCAAGAAGGATCAAATGAGACAAAGAAGGCCACTATATATTAGTCAGGGGAAACATTCAAGAGCAAGAGGTAACACTCATAAATATCTATGCACCAAACACAGGAGCACCCAACTATGTAAGACAAATCTTAATGGACATGAAAAACCTAATATCCAAGACCACAGCCTTAACAGGAAACCTTAACACCCCCTTATCTCAAAAAGATAGATCAACCAGACAAAAAATTAGCAAGGAAGTAGCAGAACTGAACCAGAGCTTGGAACAAATGAACCTGGTAGACATACACAGAGTATTCCACACAACCACAGCGGAATACAAATTTGTTTTTAGCTGCACATGGGTCATTTTCCAAAATAGACCACATAGTAGTCCAGAGGTCATGCTTAACTCTGTGCTAGAAATTATCCCATGCATATTATGTGACCACAGTGCAGTGAAACTTGAAAAAACAACAAAACAAACCAGAACAACCTGCTAAAGTCATTGAAATCAAACAACACCCTACTCAGCAATCAATGGGTCACAGAAGAAATTAAGCAAGAAATTCAACAATATCTATAATTCAATGAAAATTCGAGCACAACTTACCAGAATCTATGGGTTGCGATGAAAGCAGTTCTTAGAGGGAAAATCATAGCTATGAACTCAGACATTAGGAGAACAGAATGGGAACAAATAAACACCCTAATGTTGCACCTCTGACATCTAGAAAAAGAAGAGCAAATCAAACCCAGAGTGCAAAGACAGGAAGAAATCATGAAGATTAAAGCAGAAATTAATTCAATTGAGATGAAGAAAAGAGTTGAAAGAATCCACAAATCACGAAGTTGGTTCTTTGAAAGACTGAATAAAGTTGATAAGCTTCTAGCCAACCTCATCAAAAAAGAGGAAAGAAAAAATTCAAATACAAGCAATAAGGAATGAAAAGGGTGAAATCACCACAGACTGAGTGGAAATTCAGAACAGTATCAATAGTTACTTTGAGAATCTTTAGGCTAACATAGTAGAAGACACAGAAGAAATGGACACATTTCCCAAACGGTACACATTACCAAAACTGAAAAAAAGAGATTTAACAAGTCTCAATGAGCCAATAACAGCCAAAGAAATATGAAATGTAATTACAAGCCTGCAGACAAAGAAAATCCCAGGTCCTGATGGATTCACAGCTGAATTCTACAAGAAATTTATGGAAGGTATATACCTACACTCCTCAAATTCTTCAATGAAATTGAAAAGGAAGCAGTTCTCCCAAAATCATTTCTGGAGGCAAGTATTTGTACTGATTCCAAAACCATGGAAAGACACCACCAAAAGAGAGAACTCCAGGGCATTCTCCCTCATGAACGTAGACACAAAATCCTCAATAATATCCTAGCAAACAGAATACAGCAAATCATCAAGAAGATCATACACCAAAACCAGGTAGGATTCATCCCAGGGATGCAAGGATGGTTAAATATTCGAAAATCTATAAATGTAATACACTATATTAATAGACTGAAATCTAAAAACCACATGATCATCTCAGTTGATGCAGAAAAAGCTTTTGACAAAGTCCGACACTCATTCATGTTCAAGGTCCTACAGAAAATTGGAAAAGATGGACTCTACCTTAACTTAATAAAAGCCATCTATTAAAACCCAAGCACTAATATAATTCTAAATGGGGAAGAAAATGAAATCTTTCACTCTTAGATCAGGTACAAGACAAGGATGTCATCTATCACCCCTCCTATTCAATATAGTTTTGGAATCATTAGCAATAGTCATTAGAAAAGAGGGAGAAATAAAAGGAATAAGAATAACTAAAGAAGATGTTAAATTATCACTATTTGCAGATGACATGATACTTTACTTAGAACACCCCAAACATTCGACTACTAGAATTGATATGGAAATTCAGTAGCATAGCAGGATACAAAGTCAATACTCAAAAGTCAATAGCATTCTTCTACACAGATAACAAAAACAGTGAGAAGGAAACTATAGAAACAGTACCTTTTACAATAGCACCATGGAAAATGAAATACCTTGGGATTTACTTAACCAAGGAAGTCAAAGGTCTTTTCATGGAAAGTTACAACACCCTAAGAAAAGAGATTATAGAGGATTTCAGAAAATGGAAAGATATTCCCTGCTCCTGGATAGGAAGAACCAACATCGTGAAGATGGCCATAGTTTCAAAATTTTGTACAGATATAATTCAATGCCTATCAAACTGCCACCAACATACTTCTGAGACCTAGAGAAATTGTTCCTAAAATTTATTTGAACCAGAAAATACCTAGAATAGCAAAGGCAATCCTGGCCAACAGAGACAAGGCAAGCGGCATCACAATCCCTGACTTGAAATTGTACTACAAAGCCACTGTGATAAAATCAACATGGTATTGGCAATGAAATAGACCTGAAGATCAATGGAACAGATTAGAAGGTGCAGAGACCTTTGCAATCACACTCAGCCCCCTGATCTTTGACAAAGGGGCCAAACACGCTTATTGTTAGATAGTGTCTCTAACAAATGTTGCTTGAAAACCTGGCTTTCTACATGCCAAAAACTAAAACTTGACCCAATTCTATCACCATGCACTAAGCTAAAGTCAAAATGGTTTAAAGATTTAGTATTTAAACAGAAACAATCTCCTGGAAGAGAAAGTAGGAGGAACTCTTGAAGACATAGTGGTAGGGAAAGAGTTCATGAACAAACATATATTTGTGTGGGGAACACTAGAAAGAATCAACAACTGGGGTCAACTCTTCTTGAGGAGTTTCTTCATGTCAGAAGAAATTTTCAACAAAGACAATCCACAAATTTAGAAAAAATCCTAACTAATAAACACTCAGCCAAAGGTCTGCTATCTTGAATATATAAAGAACTAAGATATATTAGGGCCCTCAAATTTAAAGACCCAATCCAGAAATAGGCATCTGAGATGAATACACACTTCTCAGAGGATGAAATAAAAGAAGCGAATAAATATATGAAAAAATGCTCAACATTGCTAGCCATGCATGAAATACAAATTAAAATAACAATGAGATACCATCTCACTCCAGAAAGAATGGTTATCACAAAGAAATCAACCAACAACAAATATTGGAGTGCATGTGAGAACACTTCTCCATGGCTGGTGGGAGTGTAGACTGGTACAACCACTGTGGAGATCAGTGTGGAGACTCCTCAAAAGAGTAGTACTGGAAATCCCATTCAAGCCAGCTATCCCCCTAGTAGGAATTTCCCCAGAGGAACTGAAAACATCATATCATAGTGATAAATGCATACCTGTGTTTATAGCAGCAGAATTTGTGATAGCAAGATTTTGGAAACAACCAAGATGTCTGTTACATGAGGAATGGTTGAAAAAGATGTGGTATTTCTACATAATGGAGTATTAGTCAGCTATAAAGAATGATAAGCTTGAAGAATTTATATTGAAGTAGTTGCCACTTGAACATATTCTCATTAGTGAAATAAACCAGACACACATGTGCAAATATTGTATAGTGTCCCTAGTATAAGAAGTCACAAGAAGAAATACAAATAGAAATGTAGAAGAACAACTAAAAAGAATTGAGTCAGATAGTTAGGGCTGCAGGGTACTAATCAGCTTTTCTTCTGGATGGTTAACAACCGAAGTTCACAGATCAAAAATTGGAGAAATAGTAGGGCTGCATGGTCAGCCAACATTTTGGCCGTAGCCTTTCAAGGTCAGTGAAAACTCAGGACACAGGAGAACCTGTACTGTAACATCATGGAATTCAGTTGTGCCCCAAATTTTCTGATCAAGGAGATTATGGAGCCACAGAGAAAGGCACTCGATGATCTATAGTGTGCCTGGGGAGAGTCACATGGAGAAAAAACTTTCTTTCAGAAAGCAGACTGGTCAGCAATGGCCATGACTCATCCACATGGCTGACACAGAGAAAGGATCTACAGACATATAGGTTTACAAGATAAACCCTGAGGGGACTTCAGTGACCTCATCAGATACAAAAGCTACATATTTTGTTATATAGGTCTTGTTTTATCTCAGTCTTCACCATCCAGCAGAAAGTTATAAAAAATGAGGTATATAGAGTGGGGTTATGATAATAAATTGGGCTGTGGATGGCTATATACAGTCAACAACTTCGTCAGACTACTTACTATTATTGTGGACTGCTGGACTGCGTTTGATTGTGTTGCCGAGTTCAGGCACCTACAATGGTTTAATGACAATGGAGTGCTCATCTTTGACAGGTCTAGACAAAAAAAGGGGGATACAAAGGAAGAACCATGATGTGTTTGTATAAACAGTACAATTAGGATACATATGCAGTACTTCTGCATAATTGTATGAGAAGTAAGATTAGCACTAATAAAGTTGGACAAGATATTATGTCGACTTCTAGTACTATGGACAAGGAAGATAACAATGTAGAAAGTATTAATTATTGAAACTGTTATAATTCAGCTTTAAAAAATAAGTATACAGCTACATTCTCTTAATTCATTGATTAGAGACGTGCTCTAATAGTATCTGTAAGTAGAATATCATGTATGCACCTTGTATGACAACAAACCATTATGAAAACAATTTGCAATTTATTAATTATTGAATCTGACCTGTTAATTTGATTTGAAACTGTCTCATTGCTATTTGTTCTTCAATTAAAAAAAAAAGTTAAAACATTAATTGCAATACACACTTGTAAATCGGCTGTCTCAAAGATGGAAGAGAAGACCAGGATTAAAGTGGATTCTTTCCCATCCCTCATTTTATCCTCAGCTTGTCTCTTCAGAGCACTGTCTGGAGCAAGCTGGGTTGGATGACAATGGGCAGGGGATACTGAACCTGATTTTGATAAAGAAATCACTTTATTTGATTTCTTCTGCTATTGGATCCTCTCCTATTCCTGTAAGAGTGCTTAAGACAATCTCAAAAAATTAAAGAAATAGAGAGGAAGAGAAAGTACTTTAACACGATTTCAAGAACTATTTTTAAGTTAGAATTATTTTAGGGGCATCTGCTCAAAATGTTGCCTGACTGTGGTATTCCTTTTTTTTTTTTTTTTTCATACTTCAGGGCAATGAAATTTTATGAGTCACTAAATACATATTTTGACATCTGGCTTCACTGTTTTTTTTTTTCTTGAATGTTGTAAATTTTCAGCATAAGAGTTTCCTTCTTGTCAGTCTTTTGATGCTACATTTTCAGTCATTTTTCTGAGTGATTTGCAGATGGTGGTACCTAATTGCCTTGGGGGTTTTGTTTCCTATTACTTCCCCAGCTACAGTAAGGAATGAAGGCCAAAAATTGGAAATGTAAATTTTGTGTCAGACAGTCTAAGTTTTGGCCTTTTAAAACCCTATGATTTTTTTTATCCTTTTCCTACTTCATTTTTTAATGTAAAATTTTATATTTTGCATGATGTAGACATGATTTTTTGTACATTTCTTGATTTAAAATTTTATTATGACACTGTAGTCTTAACTATAACTCCCATTGTAAGAGCTCTAATCCATGTGACATTCTGAGATCCTTTAATTTGAATTTGCTTATTTTCTTTTGTAATGAAATTAATTTTGCATTGATAAAAGGTAATGGCTACTTTTTGTGAGTAAAATTTTAACTTCTAAACAATATTTATGATAATCAAAGAGTTTAAATTCTATATATGTCTGCTAGAAATATAAATTAGTAATAGAACTAGTAACTTTCATAGGTTTAAAATAAAAATTTCTTCTGTGATTCTACATTTTAGGCTGTTGGCTTAAGAGCAAGAAAATTACTAGACTATAGTTCTCCATTTCTGACCAGGGTGTCTTTTCCCTCCCTGTGGCTATACTGTCTGACTTCCTTGTTTGTTTTGTTTTATTGAAGCCCAATTTAGTATTTGGAAACTCATACTTTGACTTATGAACTTTCATGTCAAGAGCTAGGTGAACAGGAAATGAGTATTGATACAATTACATCAAAACTGGCTACCTAGAGCAGCTGTATTTCTTTCTGTCTTACATTCCTCTTATCTAACTTTAAGTTATTCTAGTATATTTAAGAGTTTCAGTGAGACCTATCATCATCACAGAAGTACCTCCAAATGGATAAACCATATCTTTCACATTACAAAACTTTGTGAAGAGGCCTATAAGGAAGGTTCTGAGGTGAGGTTGCAATTAAATGTGCTAATGAAGTTGTAGTCCTTTAATAACATCTAAATTGGTGGCTAGAAAAAATTTGATGGCATCCCTGTGTATGTGTGTAGATAGTAAATTAGCTCAGGATCTTTTAGGTGCACTTCAGCATCAAGATGTCAATGTTGAGTCTTCCCTGGTGACATTCATTTCCTCACTGATATTATTTAATCAGTGGGTGAAGCAGTATATTTAGACTGAGGTATTCTTTGCATTTACCAAGAGTGCTCCTTGGCACGTCTAGAGGCAAAAAAGTTAATTGCTGTAGCAAACTTCAAGGACTTTTAGATCTACAGCATTCTTAGGACTATATTAAGAAATTTAGGATGGAGCAGAATCCTAAATTGCTAACATTTCCCAATTACTGATTTCTACTCAAGAATAAGTATTTATTTTAAAACCTGGGGAATAGCTTTTACTTCTCCTCTTCTTCTCCCTCTTCCTCTTTTACTTTCTCTCTGTCCTCCTCCTCCTGTTTTTGCTTTTACTTTAGAGTTTTGGAACTGATGAAGAAGGTTTTCCAGACAAAGATAGGATCTTAAATTAGTTGTTTTGAGGTGGACATTCCAGTCTGATAATTGGCTTGATGATTAGTGACCATTATGTTTTCCTGGTGCCTGATTTCATTAGGTGGCCTGGCTTTGGTCAGGGTCAGAAACTAGGGAAACTGAGCTCCAGTTGTGAGGGGCTGTGCTTCAGCTGATCGGTGTGAGTTTCATTTTTGTTGCATAGGCTGCTGCTTCTATGCCACTCACTGATTTTTATTCTCATTAATGTCACATATTAAAGCCTATCTGATTAAATTGTTATGATAGGCTTTTATTTTAATGTTTCTTGTGCTTTGGCATAGCTTACCCACACAACCACATCAAAATGGACACAGCATTGATTATTCATAAGACATGTGAGGCATTGAAATTATTAGCTCTTCTTTAAATTAAATAGGCCTCATAGTATAACTGAAAAGATTAATAGAAGCTGGTACAGCAAATGAAGAGATGGGGAGGCCAAATTGCAAATCTGATTTAAATGTCTAGTATACTGAAATTGAAGAGAAGATGTAAAATTAAGAAAGTTACAAGCAGGAAATGGCAAACACCAGCTGAGGCGATAGGGAATGCCATATGTTATATGTTCTTCATGCTTTTTTTTTCCCTCCTACTTTTTTCAAAAAAAGACTATATATAAAATACACACATTATATATATACATGCATACATTACCCTGGCACATGTATCATTAAGGATCTCCTTGGAAAGACAAGTTGATATATTTATTTTTTGGAAACAAAAATTCAGAGTTATTTTCTGCAGCATCAGGTTTGCATTTCTACCAGTAATCCCATGACTCTATTCATTGTTGAAGATTTAAAATTCTAGTCAGTTTTCTTTTGGTTTTCCTGTTGGATTTTATCTGTCCAAGTTCTGAGCTCTGCTGTCTCTCTGTGTTTCTGTTGATGAGCATCCAAGGAATAGTTTCGAAGCCTGTTCCAATGTATTATTCCCACAATATTTGTTTAACACAGGATAAACAACTGATCACAAAGAATAAACAATGATAGAATGCTCTTAATCTTGCTGCATTGAGCCCATGCAAATCTGGGTAGCATTTATTACATAGAGACAAATATGAATTTCATTTTACTTCATATTGTGGAATTAAGTTTTGAATGTCAAAATGATCTCATTTATTATTCCCTGTTTAGATTTATTTTTAAAATTTGACATTTCCCCTGCAATTCACTGTTCAAAACCCGTCTGCACATTTACATCTTTCCATCATATGCTTCTGTAAACAATAATCAATGAAGCATCCATTAAAAAGTCTAGGATTTCTGGATAAGAAAGTCAGCAGCTTTTGAAGGCATGAGCAGCTATACATCTTACTAATTCATCTATATTTCTTTTGTCTTTAGATGTTTTTAACCTCCCTGATTTGCCTTCCAGATGGCAATAATAACTTTCTCTACATTTTCTCTATTCATAATTTCATAGTGTTGGAGAAACATAAACTTCTCAGTCTTGATTAATCATTTATCAAATTTACTAAATCGATACAAATGATTCTCTTCCTTCCGTTACAAAGCAAATAACAATGCTGTTTTCTGTTTCAGACACTCGAATGGCAGCTGTCTTCCATACATAGTTCTCTGCTGCTTGACTGGCGTGGAACCTGTTGGGGGCTGTTATCCTTGTAGACAATGGGAGAAGGCTCTTCTAAAACAAATAAATACATTTTCTAGCCATAAAATGCATGGTTTTTTTTGTGGTACCAAGGATTGAACTCAGAACCCTGTGCTTGTCAGGCAAGTGCTAAAATGGTTCTTAGTACTGGATCAAACTCAGGACCTTGTGCTTGCCAGGCAGGTGCTTATGCTGCTGAGCTACATCCTTGGCCCTAAATGCATCATTTTGAAAGTGACATTTTCTAATGCATGACCTATTTGTAGCAGAAAAGTTTGATAGTGACAAATTAGTAGTGACTGAGTATTTTTATGTTAATAACAGAGCAAGAAAAGCTTTTCCTTAAATATTTCCTAGATAGTGATGACTTTAAAAAATAGCTACCTAGAGCAGTATTTTAAAGGTAATTTACTGGTATTGCTACAAGAACAATACTAATTCCTAGTTCAGAATACCTTAATAGTAATAATCACTAACTCAGAATGTCTAGGTTTTGAGGATTGACAAATTTTAAAGATTATAAAAGGTTATTTAATAAAGACATTATTAATCTTTGAATTATTTTATAAAGCCTCAATTTACTGGGTGTTTCAGACAAGTGTCTCCTTTCTTTATCTTAATTAAATTATCTGCCTATGTTTTGGTTGGTTATCTAATATATTTCATAAGTGACAGGATAGATCAGAAAAATGGCAGCTAGAATTAGAGAAGCAAACTTTTCTTTACATCAGACAATACAATAGCTACAAATACACAATATTGGGAGACACATTAGACCTAGCTAATTCTTTTTTGCAGCCTTCACAATAAGAAACACACGCCGTTGCCAGAAATTGGTAGAGTGCATGCCTTAGGAGAGAAAGAAGGAAAGCGAAAGGAGAAAAGGAGCATGCCAAGACTGATGATTAAACAAGTAGAACACTGTTAAATAGGAAAGAACTGTGGTATTAGAACAATTGAGTGCGAAAATATGTTACTGAGCATGAAGCTGTCAAGGGATTTTGGAAGGACTTGGAAGTATTTAACAAAGAGAGAAGATATTTTGGAATCTTAATGCAAGATGAGAAGTAAAACAGACTTATATTCCTTTCTGTCATTTTCTCATTCCAGCCAATCCACCAAATCATTATGTTGAAGGTCAATGAGAGGGATGAATGTGGACAGTTGCTCACGAAGGTGCACATCAGTCATTCTGGATGTCAGGATCGCTTAGGGTGATTTTGAGAGAAATGTGTTGACATGATATAAATCATTTGATGGGGATCATAAGGTGATAGGCCACAGTATGAGTAAGGCACATTATTGGTACCCTGAAAAAAGTGGAGTTTTTGTGTTGTAAATATGATCAATAATAAATCTTTTCATAACTCATGTTTTACAATGATAATTTGTTTTCAGTGTGATATATAGATAGTAAGTATTCCAAAAAGACTGGTGAGTGGATGGCAAGAAGAAGGAAAGATGAGAAAAGCATATTACCATTGTTTGGCATCTCCAGAATACTGGCATATACTTGGGGCTGTTATTATTTATTTTTTGATTGCTTGTCTTAGATTCTCTGTTTTACTTGCTTTTAAACACAGCTCTCCTTATGAGTAAAAAGTTATCATTGTGATAGGATTTCAGTAGTATTGGGAGAGCCTTATTTCTCCCAAGGTATTTTAACTTCTTATCCTTTCTCTATGGGTTAAATCTTATGGGGTTAATTTATTCAGAACTTCAAAACTGTACTTTGGAAATATAAATATACTGGGGACAGTAGCACCTTGTGCTTCTCTCTGCTGAAGCCTGGGCGGATGGGTGGGTCAGGCTCACTTTGGGGAGATGCATTCTGTTTAAATGTGAGACAGGCTGAGAGTCTGGATTGCAGTAGGGACAGCCAAGTCCCAAGAGGACAGCTGAGCAGGGAAGTGAGTAGTGATTGTGTAGAGGTGAAGTGTCTTATGAATTGCTGTGAAGAGAAATAGGTAGCTGTTGAATATGGCTTCCACTCTAGAGTTTAACAGATGAGTTACTTAGTATGGTTATTGGGGGGCAGGTTGAAGAATTTTATGTCACTCATCAGCTTATGGAGAGTCCCATATAAACAAGCTTTAAAACAAGGAAAACCGAGGGTTCTGACAGAAGCACATTATAACTGTGACTGTGTGTGATTCCCAAATAGACAGCATGCCCATGCAGGAATGAAGATATTTGGTGAAATATGTTCTAGAATTTTGGATAAATTAGAAAAAATTCAGAAAATATAAGAGAGTACAGTTTTGTGTTCAAAGACAAGAGATAATATTTTAGAATATTAACTTCTAGATCTTTTCTTTTAAGTAAATGAAGATTCAAACTATCTTATTATGAATACCCATTACAGAAAGTTTAGACAATTTGCAAAGTATGAAGAGGAAGTCTTCCCAAGCCCTACTGATTTAACAGATGTACCCTGTGCACATTTGGGTGTAGGGTGACTCAACTAAAAGCTGCACGTCATAGTGAGCTACACACCCCCAGTCCCCTTCATCTTTTATTTTGAGATAGGATCTAATTTGATGCAATTTCAAATTTTATTTATTTGATACGGGGTCTTGCTACACAGTTCAGACTCACAGTGATCTTCCTATCTCTGTCTCCCCAGTGCTGGGATTACAGGAATACACCACCATGTCTGGTTTTAGTGGCCAGCATGGCATGCCCAGGGTTCTGGGGTCTATGTAGCATGGTGCCAGGGATCAAGTTTGGGTCCTTGAGCTTGCCAGGCAGGCACTTAGACCACTGAGCTATGTCCCCAGCCCAATAGGGTCTAATTTTCTGGGCTCAAATTTGAAACCCTCCTCACTCAGCCTCCAAGAGTCCTTAGATTATAGGACTGCACCACCATGTTGGACTTGAACATGTGATCTTTAGCCATTGTGTAAGCACCACACAGAAAGTATAGTATTTAATGGTTATTGTAGGTTTTTAAAAAAAATATATATATATACATACATACTTTTGTTTGCTTTCTAATTTTATGCTTTGGATTAAATACTGAAAGTAGAAGTGGAATTATTGGGTCATAAAGCATGCATATTTTAAAGACTTTTGACATACTTAAGGTTAACAAACCATGACCAGGACTGTGAAGTCCTGGGGATGGATCTCTAAAATTCTTTCCAAAAGATTAATTATACATGGAGCAGCAAAGGAAAAGATCATGGAATGCAAGCACAAAGGTCACGAAAAGTCCTCATTATGAAGAAATTATGCTTATTTACTTTGTAATGATTCTGTAAGAGAATGAAGAGGATCTTGATTTTAAGTGCATTAAAACAAACAAAGAATTGTGAGATTTGAAGTCACCACACATCTTAGCTTAAATACTGTTAAGACTCCTGTGCGCTTTTAATTTCTGCTTCATTGGAGAAGACAAAGGGACTAGACTCTCCACTTGGAACAGTTTCCTATTTGATATCTTAAACTTGGTTGTAGCATGAGAACAATGCTTCCCTGGAGCCATTCATTCAATAAAGAGAATGAGTCCAGATGTTATTGGAATATCGTTTATTAGCGTCGTTTGTATCAGGGAATACACGTACAATACAAGCCCTTGGCTGGCACCTTTTGCTTCATTGCGAAAAGAAAACTCAAGTAGAACCAAAACTTGATGTAGTGTGAAGCAAGCTACCTAGTCACTAACATTAGTTACTGAGGTTTCAGGATAACACAGGAAGTCTGTAACATGAGAAAAGCTGACTGTCTCCATTATATACATGTGTCCCTTGCTGAATTTTTTTTTTGTTTAAATGACAATTTGCAGAATTGCCCTTGATATGAATTTCACAGTGAGACTTGATATGAATTTCACAGTGATATGAATTTTCACAGTGAGTTTTATTATTTGTTTAAAAAGTCTTGATTTAGTAAAACTGTCTTACTCTAATTACTGTAAATTTTATTCCTAGCAGGAAAGAATATAGCCTTCCAGTCCTTGGAAGTGTATCCTAAATCCACATAATATTATGAAAATCACATTTTCCATGTTCTTCACTCCAAACTGGTTCATGAATTGACAGTATAGCCCAACTAGTTTGCATTTTGGAAAGTTGGAAGCAAGAAAATGACTTTGGTTTCATGCCTTGCAAATAAGCATAATGATATAGTATCCTTTAATGCTGTATTTCCTTGTTCTTTTTCTTTATTTCCTACCTCCCATTCTTTTTTCTTTCTCTTGGGATAGTGGGGATTTAACCTAGGGCCTTTGCACTGAAGTACATCCCCAATCCCTTTTAGTTTGAGACAGGGTCTTGCTGAATTGCCCAAGCTGTACATAATCATCTCTTATGCCTTTACAAAATTTATATGTTGAAATTTATCCCCCAAGGTGACAGTAATAAGATGTGGTGCCCTTGGGAAATGATCAGGTCATGGGGGCTTTACCCTCATACTGATATTTGTGTCCTTGTACAGTGGAGCCTCAGTTCATAAACACTTTGGTTTGCCAAGAATTTTGTTCTCAAATGAAAGTGTTTGGCAAATTTTGGTATTATTCGCAAAATTCTGCATCAGGTGGTGAATCTGACCGTGGCCATCTCTCCCACACAAACATGAACAAGTCCATCTTTTCTGAAATTATGGAGCAAGTTAAGTGCACCAAGGCACCATTGTACGTGGGCTCCCAAAAATTTCTTTGGAAGGACATAGTAAAAAGATGTTGTTTGCAAAAAGAGGCCTTCCATGGACACTGAATCTGGTGGTACCTTGATCTTGATTTTATTGTACGTGCTAATCAAATGTGATACTTGGTAGTAGTAGCCAAAATGAACTTAGACACATTGACAATTTATTTGATCATGAAATTAGTATGTTCAAAAATGTTTATTGGGCATTTACCATGTGCCAGCCACTGGGGCATGCACACTGTATTGTTTGGGTCTGGAATGTTCCCCAAAGGTCGCATAGTTTCAGAAGCGGAGCCTGACTGGAGAAGCCACGATACTACAGGCATGACCGAGCAGCGTTATTATTGTCCCTACCTCCATCCTTCTCCCTCCTTCCTGGCTGCCATTGCTTGAGCAACTTTTCTTCACTGTGCCTTTCTACCCTGTCATTTCTGCCTTGAAGCCAGATGGTTGTGGCCGGTATGAACCCTCTAAAACCACAAACAAAAATAAACCTCTCTTTTAGAAAGTATAGATGCACACTATTTTATCACCTGAGACACACAAACAGGTAATATAATAATGAATACCACAAGTAAGTATAACTTCATAGTCCAATGATTTTCAGATCTTCTCTGGGCCTTATATTTCTATCACATTTTTCATCTATAAAAAAGACAATTATAGAGCCACTCTATAGGCTACCGGGTTGGAAAGTTTTATAATGAACGGTTACTGATTGCAAACTCCAGTCAGACTCGAGAATTGTCAAGAATGATAATTTGGACTTATGTTTAAGGTAAATTTTGCTTTATTTTACTATCTGACCAGAAAACAGCTATATGGTTGCTATTTGATAACCTCACAATCTGGGCTGAGTAAAGATCCCATGAGGTCTAAGGAGCCCAGAATTTTGAGTAATGTGACCTAATTTTACATACTACTACTCATTTACTTACTTATTTACTTCTGTACTTGATTTCTAACTTTGTTACTGAGCCTACCAAAACTTTCAAGGAAGGAAATCCTTTATGCTCATGTTGAATTACTACCATAAGGACCACTCACTTCTTTGTTATATATATATATATATATATATATATATATATATATATATATATATATATATATAGAGAGAGAGAGAGAGAGAGAGAGAGAGAGAGAGAGAGAGAGAGAGAGATTGGTAGGTGTTATGTCCTCCCTTTGGACAGAGGAAAGCAATTCATGAGAAAATATCCCTTAAATAATCACCTGTTGCTGCAAATGGGATCATCTCTATCTTGAAGATGAGGAAAACTAAGGCTGAGATTTATCTGTCCTATTCAACTGATAAGATTTTAATATAAGTCTAGGTGGTTCTAAAGGCATGCATTTTCTTGACTTCTTGGTAGATACATGACTGAGACCTGAGGCAGGCTCAAGACAAGCTCATTGTACTGCGGGAAACCTCAAGGTTAATGTCAGTTGTCTCCCTTTTTGGAATTCTCATTAGGGGCCAGAAGTATAGTTTATATCTGAACTACCTGAAGTTTGCCTCAGAAGAAATAAATTGTTAAGCTTCTCTTTTTGTTGTCTTACTTGTGTCAGCAAGACAGATCCACAATTACTTGCCTATTTGCCTACTTTGCAAAGTGTTGGCTCTTGTTTTAGAGCCACTTCAGACCCTAACTTGTGGGAATACTAGCTTGTAAGTGGTTAATTAGACATGTTGCATGAGTTTTCTTTTGGAGGAAGTTCTATGTCTGCCTGCGTTTGAAGACAGGAAGGCTTTGGGTGGTGCACACTGCGCGGAGCAAGGTGTCTCGGTATGAGAACTGCACTGTCAGGTCCTGTTCACCACGCCAGTATTTCCTGCCAATGCGTTTTTTGGGTGAAAAATCTGTGTGATTTCTTTTTATTTTTTTCTTTAACCAGCTGGATGAAAGAAAAAACCCTAAACATCTGAAATCAAATGCTAGCGGTTGTTTTGAAGACACATGAATGACTGAACTTAACAATTTTGCCAGCAAGTAGGGCTGGTTATGACGAAGAGACACAGGACAGGAGCAGCAGGTTCAAGTAGCACACAGTAAAGGAGAAAGAGCTCCTTTTACTTGGGGAGTTGTTATTATTCTATTCAAGTTGTTATGCACAGCTTTTAAAATGTAATATCTTGTTATATAATCTTATATATAAATAGGAACTAAAACAAGGATTTGAGCTGGTGTGGGTTTAAAACACGAAATACCTCAATCTACTTATTTAATATATAGCTATGAGAAAATGGCTTTTCTTGCTGTCTTAACTTTTATGTGCTACACAACAAGGCTTAAATACAAGTTTAAATGTCAGCTAGCATAAAAACAGGAGGGTGGCTTCACTTTGTCTATCCTTATATGTTGAGCAAAAGTATCTTATTTGCTTACTTAGTAGGTCTGCAGGAATTCCACATTTTCTTGTCTTGTTTCTTCCTTGGTAATTAGCATATTTTTTCTTAGAGGAGCATATGGCATCCTTACTTGTAAACAAACCCTGTAAACCTCTTTTCCTGTTGGGATCTGAACTGAGCTGTAATTTTATCAAGTATAATCATGCAAGCACATGTGGTCCCATCCATAATGAAATTTAACACAGAGATATAATCGGTAAATTTCCAGGAACTGGACTATTCGGTCTTATAATACCAGATACTTCAGATTATGTATAATATATAGAATTAAGGGATGAGTTGGAGACCCAGTTGCAGCAACTTCAACCTAAAAATAGAGTAAGAAGAAAATAAAATCCCAAACAGAAATAGGGAACTGGTGGATTTGAACTACAATTCTGGGTACAGTGACTGTCCTTGAAAATTAAAGTTATTCTTTATGCAAAGCAGTTTTGCTTAGATTCTTATCATGAGAGATAAAGAGAGAGGACTAAAATTTGAGTTTTAAAGGCCATTTGTGTCAAACACAGTGGCAAAAAGGTAGTTATACACGACCATGTTTTAAAGTTCCTTGTCTGAAATTACACATAGCAGTGTTGCTTGCCAAGCATTCAGTATGTTCATCACCACTGCAGTATGCAAGCACCATTTATCTTTTCCCTGAATGTGTAGGTGTAGTGGTAGTCATTCTAAATTTTATTTTTTAAAAAAGCAAAACATATTTTTCCTGGCTTTGAATTTGGGAAGGCAACAGGAAGAAGTAATAGAACATACATTTAGGTTGTTCATGAGAAAAATGCTAACAAGGTGCTAATTATTTGTACTGTTTTACCTATCTATACAAGGAGAAAACATGACTTATCGGGACGATTTGAGTGGGTGCTTGCTTTTTCCTAAGGGAATCATTCCCATGGCTTAAAGCTGTATTTAATGGTATACATTAATAAGATATACTAACAGATAGAAGAGCACTAAATGTCCATATCAATGCAAACGGGGAGGGAGGGAGGGAGGTCAAGACTGAGCAGCAGGGTCCAGATGCTCTTCCTCCTCCCTCCTCATCCCAGCTGTCTAATGTCTCCATGTTCTGGACTCTCCTTCAAGGCTTCCTAAGCCCGAAAGAATCAGGAGGGTCACATTCGTTCACATCTATGAACCTTAGATGACTTAGTGCCTCAGTGGGAAATGTTAGTTCTGGACCCCTCTCACAAATCTTAAGGGAAGTGGTTTGGCAGTAGGATAAAAAAATATAAAAGATGTGATGCGATGTTTCACAATCCTGGCCTGCTCTGGACTGCAACACAACAAACACTATAGCCCAGGGAATTACTTTTGGAGGGAGTAATTTCATCAGTTGTTCCCACAATTTCTGGCTTTTGTTGGTCAAACAAGCACAATGAGCCCAAGGTGTGCAGTAATTACCTGAGTCAAGTCTTTTATTAGTGAAGCTCAGTGTTACTGAAAGTTGGAGTCTTGGAGGGAACTTTAAAAAATAATGGTGCTTCATTCCTACTCTAAGAAATAGTGATTTAACTGTTCATGAATGCAGTGCTGCTTGAGTATTTTCAGAGGTCTTCAGGGGATTCTAATAGCCAAAGCTGAGAAACAGTCTATGACCTTAAGTTAGTCTGTTTGGATAAAAATGCTGCAATTCACTTTCACTAAGAAGATAAAATTAATGATGTTAATGCCTCTCTGTTATTTCATATAATTCAACAGCCTACCAAATTTTGAGCTGAGAAATGCGGTTTGGGATATAGTGGTATCACAAGTTCAGATGGCCTCAGGGATCTAGTCTTCGTAGACTTGACATGAAGATACTTGTCCACCCCTTACTTCAGTCCCTTGCTGCACTGCTATATTCTTTCCTAGGAGTCACAAGATACGGGGTGAGTGCATATTTGCTTGCTTATTATGAGTAAACAGTGGTCACAGCAGAGGACCTTTGAGACATAGCTATCTACGGTGCTGTATCCATGTAGGACAATATGGGACATCATTGAATCAATAATGCTTCATTTTTCTTTTTCCAAAGAGAAGGAAGTCTTGCACAAAATAATGATAGCTATTTTATCAACAACATTTTGCCTTTAATCATTGAAGTGGGGCATAAGCTAAATGCTTTGAAAATCTGGAAAGATAAAAAGAATGGTTGAAAATGACTTTTGCTTATTTCTGGTTAATGGTGATGTAAAAGGAAAGAAATGGAATCAAGTAACTTTTCGTTGAACTGTTAAATCCCCTTGAATATTAATGGTTAGTCAGTCTTGTGACAGTATATAAGAGCTTCCTACATTTGTGTATCATTGGTTCTTATTCCACAGTAGTTTATATAAACTCAAAATGCCTACTTCTAGTATAAAACTCATCTTCTTAAGGCCATGACTTCCTTCAGAAGGCCAGTTTTCTACTAGAAGTAGAAGCAATCTTATGTTCAAGATCATTCAGTCAACATTTGTTTATGTGATATAAAATTGGAAATTTTCTAAATGTTCACAGAAAGGGAACTTGGTTTGTAAAATACCATTTCAATTACACAATATAATGAAATATAATTCAGTTATTAAACTTTGTTCTTTTTCACTATGTAGTAAAGGTTCTACAGGGTCTCACAAGACAGACTTGTAGTAATCCTCCTGTTTTCAGCCTCCCAGGTGCTGGGATTACAGGCATGCTCCACCACTCCAGTCTCTAAACTTTGCTCTTGAAATCTATTTAGAGACATAGAAAGATAGCCATAGTAATTGAAAAACCAAAAAAAAAAAAATCAAGTTTACAAAACATTAAGATATAATTCCAAATCTGTAAGGAAATATTTATATATTATATATAATATAAAGATATTAATAAAGACATATATAGCAGAATGTTAACAATTGCTATCTGAGTGATTAAATTTTACTCTTTTATCTTTTCCAAATTCCTACCATGAAACTGCAGCACAAATATGCAAAGCAAACATATTACTGATCATGTATGTTAGGTGGTATATCAAGGCTAGGCAGAAGAACAGGTTTAATAAAAATATACAATTATATGTATAAAAGATTCTGTAAGTATTCTTCCAATATCTGCCTGTGAGGTCAGTGGTAGAAAAAGGAAAGGGGTCCTCTGTCCACTGGAGAGCCAGAGGATCCAGCTGAAGGTGCAGATTCCATGTGAGTCCATGTCACAAAGCTGAAGGGTCTGCACTGGGAGGCTAAATAGCCTACACCAGAAACCTGAAGGAACTGGAGACAAACATTCAAAACCAATGGCGAAGACCAAAATTTTTCTGAAGAAGCAAAAGAGGGAGATATCCTTTCCCTCTTTTTATTCTAACCAGACTTTAAATGTGTTGGTGGATATAACTCACATCTAGGTTGGCTCTTTCCTCCTCAGTTTTGGAACTAGTTCTTAACCATCCATAAACATGTCTAGAACTGTGCTTAACTAATCCATTAGACATTTCTTAATCTATTGAGGTTGACATATCACAACCCACCCTTTGCCAATTTAATAACCAGATGCATCTCCTTAGATAGTACTTGTTTTCAAATACAAAAGCAAGTTCATAGTTGTACCTAACACAGTACAACTATTCTGCATACCAAAAACAAAACAAAAACAAAATATTAATTTCCCCTATTCCCAGAATAGAAGAAGTTTTTCTGGGGGTTTTTGCTTATTCTTCTTGTACAATTCATAACTGAGTGTTATAATATAGAGTTAATACTTAAGAACTGTTCTTAAGATTTTCAACATTATCTTACAAAGAAAGAGAACAAAGATACCTGCTTAATATGCGTGTATATATGTACAAGCATATTAACAAAATAGGAATGAAAAATTGAAATCTTCATTTCTATAATGTCTAATGGTTTTATCTAGTGTTTATAAGTAGTCTCTTTTACTCTCTATTATGTATTTTCTCAGCCTTCAGCACTTACCTCAGCAGGTCTTGGTTCTTGACCTGGTGATATGACCCATATCTGCATCGCTGAATATTCTGGGCCATTTTTTATCCTGCCTGGAACTTGGTGTAGTTATGCACTGACCTTAATAGCAAGGCATGGCAGTATAAAGAGACACCAAAAGAGATTTTCTGGGATCCAAGAATATTCTTCGTTTCCACCACTGTGGAGTTATAAGTTGTACTCTGTATCAGTCACTCCTACTAACATGAAAGCTCCTTTTTTAAAACTTGCTTACTTGGAGGTATGAGGAGACCAAAATGATCAGAAGGAACTCTGAGATTCCAGTTCAATGGAATCATTGTTGTGCTCTTCCAACACAGCAATGAGTACGACCCTTCTCCTATGGTAGAACTGAGACTTCTAGGCCATTAATGCATAAGATTGTGAGGATAGGAAGCAAAAATTTTGCTAGTGGATCACAGGGGTAATGGTGAGTGGCACCACCCTCACTTTCATCCCTCTGTTTCTGCACCCATGAATCTTGACCACAAGAGAAACAATACTATGTAGTAGACAGTGATTCAAAGCATATATATCCTTCTGGAGAACCTTGCTCAGCCCTGGAAAATGTTGCCCCCTGATTGGCACTATACTTGAATTTTTAGAAGACCTTTCCACATTTCTATTGATCCAGCTGCTTCTGAATGGTGAAGAACATGGTATGACCAATGAATTACATGAGCAAGAGCTCATGGCCTTAGTTCTTTGGCTATGAAATACTTGATCAGAAGCAATGCTTCATGGATTACCATGATGGCAGCTGAATAGTGTGTAAGTTCACAAGTCATTGTTTTGCCAGAAGCATTATATGCAGGCAAGGTAAATCCATACCCAGAATAAGTATCTATGCAACCTGCCACCAGGTTGCAAGCTGATCAATCCAAAGATTGCTGTGGTACGGGGGACTCAGTGCTGGTCTCTGCTGCTGGCTGAGCATTCAGCAGTGGCTGCAGCCAGGTCAGCCTCAGTGCATGGAAGCCCACGTCGCTGAGTCCATGCATAGCCTCCCTCTTGCTACTCTGGCCCCTATGTTCATGAGCCCATTGGACAAAGACAGGGGTGACCGAAAGCAAGTTGACTAGTGTATACACAGAACAAGCCATGGTGTCTACTGGATTATTAAAGTCCTCTTTTGCTGAGGCCACCTATTGGTGAGTATTTATATGGGGCACACATATTTTTATATCCTTCACCCATATATTTCTTCCCCAGATATATTAGTCACCTGTTTTTAAGTCATGTTCCTTCCAAGCCCCTAACCAATTGCTATATCTCATTAATTGGTACATAGTTGCACATGTGGCTGCTTTTTTCTTCTAAACCTTTGCTTAGGAAATGTTCTGCCTCCTGTGAAGATTTCCCTTCACTACTGTCCTTCATGGATGCCCTGGAAAGAAGTTGTAGCGATGATTCTGCCTACTTTTGGCTGGTGCCTGCCTAATGTGCAGAGTTATCTGTAAACCAGGCCCTAGCCTTCTCTTCCTCTGATAGCTGATCATGTGTGGTATATACCACAAGACCCAGGTGTGCACTGGGGGACAGAAGGCAGTATGGTGGGAGCATAGGAACCATGAGCATTTGTGCAGCTTCTTCACATAACGTGAGCTTTCCAGACCTGCTCACACCTGATCATGTATGCGCTGCGGCCCATGTAATCAACTTCATGATGCAGTGGATCACAAAGTGCCCAGTTCATGATGGGTAGCTCAGGTCATTTGGTAACTTAGTATCTCACAGTCAAGCATTCAGTTTGCACTAAGGCCCAATAACAGACCAGAAGCTGCTTTTCAAAGGAATAGCAGTTACCTTCAGATGATGGCAGAGCCTTGCTCCAAAATCTTAAGAGCCTCCACTGTGCTTCACCTATGGAGGCTCTCCAAGGGCTCCAGATAGCATCCTTAGAGGCCCCTGAAACCTCACGTACAACTGGATCTGCTGGCCCCAGTAGCAGAATAGCCAGTACAACAATCTCGATTTGCTACAGAGTGTTTTCCTACACTGAGCCCAACTCAAGACTAGAGCTTTTCCTAGCCACTTGCCAAGTAGGTTGAAGTAACTCTTAAGTGAGGAACATGTTGCCTCCAAAATCCAAATAGGCAGTTGGATATGGATAAGTACACACTTTTAATCCCAGCACTTAGAAGGCTGAGATAGGAGGATTGCTGTGGGTTCCAGCCCAGCTTGGTCTATAGTGAGTTCAAAGTCAGTCTGAATTACATAGTGAGCCCCAGTGTCATAAAAACAATCAAAATCCAAATATGCTCATTATTGGGCATTGGGACTCTTTTGATTGTGGGAGGGGCAGATGCAGTGAGGTATCTTTCACTTTAGAAGGGATATCTCTGTATGACCCACACTGTTGGACCCTTAGAAATTTTCTGGAGTTTGGGGAACCTTGAATTTTAGTTGGATTTATTTCCCATCCTCTACATGTTTTACCAACAAGGCTACAGTGGTTTCTATGTCCTGCTCACTTTATCCATTACAGATAGATCACAGAAAAGATTTATGTCAATGTTCTTTAGAAAGAGGACAGGATGGCCAGATAGCTCAGCAGATTAAAGCAACTGCTTAGGTAGTTGCAGGGACCAGAGTTTGATCCCTGGCCTGCTGTGCTGGTCTTGCCCCTGAGACACACTGAGACTGCAATTGAGAGTGGGCGTGGTGGTGTGCACTTGCAATCCTAGCACTTGGGAGGCTGAAAACAGGAAAATCACTATGAGTCCAATCTGTGTAGTGAGACCCTTTAGACCTTGTACTAAAATACATTAAGAAAAAGAAAAAAAGGGGGGGCATCCACCTCAAGTAGCTCTCCAGAGCTAGACTTGCCATCCAGGAGAGCTTAAGCTCATGGACAGAGGGCATCATAGAAAAGAATAGGCCTCCTGGTGACACCCTGAACACAATACAAGAAGGTTCTGGAGGTCCAAAGGAGAAGAATAGATAACTTTCATATTCGTGGGCTGCGGATGTTTATGCCGAAGACAGAGCAAAGCTGGAAGAGTGTTAAATTTCCATGCCAAGCATTGTTTCTAAATGACTAGCCTTGGTGTCTGAGGCTACAAATTGCTGAAGTTTCAGAGACTCTTTAAATGTCAGCACCATTTTTAGCCCAGAGCTCTTTCTTATACAACATCTAAAAATATCTATTAGTTTAAATTGTCAGCGTGTAAAACATTTGCTATGACTTCTTCTCATCGTATCAGTCAAATCGTGTCAGAACTAGAAAGGAAAAATACTTGGATAATCTGGCAACCACTAGCATTACTTTTTGAGATTTTTCATGAAGATATTTAGTACCAATATAATAATACTGGTAGCAATACTAAGAAGTCTAAAAAAAAGTTTTATTTACTTCATCTTTTTACTTAGATGCCCCATGAGCAGTTCAGATTCCCAAGGCTTCAAATGAAATTCAGCTTTTTGTATCAATACTTGTTCAGTTGCCTAAACTATAAACTTACTTATTTGTTTTGTAGTGCTGGCGATCAAACTCAGAGCCTCACACACTCTAGAGAAGTGTTCTACCACTGAGCTGCATTCTCTAGCCCTAAGCTATAAACTTAAACCATTCCATAGTTTATAAATTTGTGGCCCAAATTGCTGTAAAAGCATACAAGTATCCCTCTAAATCTAGGCATGACTCTCCAATTCAATTGCCGTCCTGCAAATAGTGTGTGTAATCCAAAAACTGTCTTTAATGTAAAAGGAATGCTTCTTACTGTGTCAAAAAGATTGCTTACCTAACACTCATGTCGTGTGCACTGCCTCCCTCTCTATCTCGTCCTTCCCTGTTCACGGCAGAAGTAGGGTGTGTGGCTGGGTGGTCACATCCATACTCGAAGCACTTTCAGGGAAGCTGATTTGTTGGTGACAATTAAGTTAATCCCCTGGGTCTTGCCCCCAATTTTTTAGGAGTGGCTGCATGATTGAGTTCTGCCTGAAGAAGTTTGCCTTGGTTTTAAGAAAGAGACACACAAAGAGATGGTCTATTTTATTTCCTCTTGACATTTTTATAACTAAAACTACTGTAATCTTCTTGTTCTCAGAAAGAGAAGCTGCCAGTGAACAAAGCAACACATCAATAATGCCTGAATGGAAAAGAGAAAAGAGCTTGGGCCCCTTCCGGCGTAACTAAGCCGTTGATCATAGTTACCAGTTGGAGCCCACCCGACTCCAGCCTTCTTACATGCGGTGACCAATTTCCTCATCGTTCAAATACTTGGGAGTTGAGGACCTCTTGTAATTGAAAGCCAAATGCTGTGAAATGATCAAAGTTGTACCACAAGTAAGCTTTGTTCTATTGAGAATTATTACCCTAAAGTGAAACAGACTTTTGGTCTACTGAGAAGTATACTAGTAATCTTCATATAATTGTTTAATAATTAGAATTGCAAGTTTTTAGTGCTTTACATTGGTATATAGCTTCTTAATACCATCTTGTTGAGTTATTTATGAATCACGGTACCCAAAGGAAACTATGGTATTTGAAATTGTGGAATTTGGAGTAACAGAGAAACCTAATTTGCATTTGAAATAGCAAACTTGCATTTGAAATTGCTGAGGTTCATACCAACAGAGTTGGACGACCACCATTTAACCATAAAAATGAAATAAAACAAAGCCATTTAAACATTTTAGTACTTTTATTTTTTATCTTTTATTTATTTGTTACAGGGTCTCACTACACAGCTCAGATTCACGGTGATCCTTCTGTCTCTGCTTCCCCAGGGTTGGGATTACAGGTGTGCACCCCCATGCCTGGATTTGGTGGTCAGCGTGGCATGGGGCCAGCAATGCATGCAGTGCTGGCGCAGGATGCAGTACTGGGGATCAAATCCAGTTCCTTGCGCTTGCCAGCTAGGTGCTTAAATCCCTGAGCTATCTCTCAGGTTGTCATTTTCTTTTATTGAAGTGAAAGTAGAAATAAAATTTCTTAGATGCCAATGACTATAAAAAACTAGAAAATGTAAGCAAAATACAAAAAGGAACAAATTTATATAATACACAGATAACTACTTTTAATACTTTGGTGTGTTTCTTTAAATCTTTTAAAAATAAGTAAATAAATTATGAAAGTATAAAAATACACCAACATATGTATAGCCTTGAATCATGTACTTTTCACTTAATATTTTCCCTTTTTAATTTTTAATTTCATCAGTATATGTTTCCAGTTCATGCAGCTGCAGTGACCTTGTGGTGTGGTTGCATACATACCGCAGTTTGATTCATTTTTAGAAATCCTCTTCCCCACTCCTCTACCTCTATCCCTCCTCCCTTAATTTCCCCACCTCATTTTTAGCTTTGTTGATATTCTTTATTATAGCTCATTCTCTGGCACATAATGTTTACATTACGTAAACATTGGGATCATTAGGTTGCTTCACATGGTAAATCTTCTTTTTTTAGCATTAATAATGCTTTCTATATTGGTTAGCAGATCTCTTTAAAAGAACCAGCTTGTCTAAGCTTTATTAAGAACACAGAGAGACACTCATTTTTTTCTTAACCAATAGAGCTAAATAGACAAAAATGTAGAGAGACCTCTCTTCTAGTGGCTTTATAAAATTTGAAGACATTGGATCCATTCCCTTGGTGAGGCAAAGAGAAGGCCTCTTTCCATTTAGTTAGAGAGAGTTTCAGTAGGTCCTAGGAAGCTAAACTAAAAGCTTTAAGTGAATTCCTGAAGTTTGTTAATTCTACATTTCAAATGAAAAGCTAAGGGAAAGAGTATTAAGTTGAAGAAGTACATGTAATTTTATCTGTTTGATTACTTATAAATATATTGAATATTATATTTTTAAAAATTATTGTGCTAAGTAAGGGTCAAAATAGCTGATAGCAGTAGATGCAATTTCATAATACAGAAATAGCCTTTTGTTTTTGTTACTTTTTGAAGTTTTTAATACTAGGAGAAGATATCATATGATGTCTTTTAGATAAATTGTAATTCAAAGATGCAGTATAAATCTTAAAACAAAAATTAAGATTAAGCATTATTCAGAAAAATAAATACTAATTAAAAATTAAATGTTTCAAAATAATTGAACTAAGAAAAAGTTTTTATGGTAGTGAAGAAGTGCTAAGAATAAAACATAAGATAAATACTGGGATGACAGATAAATGACCATCACTTCTGACAGTTTGGGGATAGAATTTTGCACAAAGTTCTACTGTGTTGTGGACATGGATAATGACCATGACACTTACTGGTGGCCAGGTGTCACATGTAGGATTGAACTACAGCTATTTACTTGAAATCCACCCTGTAGATCCATATGGAATTATGACCCATAGGGTGCAAGAGAAGTCCATTTGCAGAGTGTGCTGATGGAAATATTTTGCTGCTGTATACAAAAAAACCTGAGAGACTACTATTGTATACCGCTTGTTCTCTTGTGTTTAATTGTCTGCTCTATTTGGCGGGTTCTTTCCACTCTCATTCATGGGGTTGTAATCATTCTTTCCCTCTCTAGAACATCATTTAGTAGTCCGTGTAGGCTTGGCTTTATAATCATTAAATTCTTTAGTTGTTCTTTGTCATGGAAGTACTTTACTTCTGTGTTATGCTTGAAAGAGAGTTTTGGAGGGTGTATCAGTCTGGGTTGGAATTTGTTTTCTTGCAAGACTTGAAGTACTTTGCTCCATGCTCTTTTTGCCTTGATAGTTTGTGAAGAGAAATCTGCCATTATTCTGATGGGTTTTCCTTTAAACGTGATCTGTTTCTTTTCTTTAGCGGCTTTTAGTATATTGCTCCTGTGCTGAATTTTTGGGATCTTGATTATTATATGTCTGAGAGTGTTTTTAATTGGGTTGATGTTATTTGGGGTTCTGTATGCTTTGGTTTCCTGAATGTCAGATTTGTGCCCCATATTTGCTATTACTTCCATCCATATTATTTTTAACCATTTGTATTGACTCCTTCCTTCTCATTGATGCCTATTAGTCTCACATTATTTATCTTTGCATGGTCTTGCATGTGTTGAATTATTTTTTCCTGCATCCTAGTTGTTTTTAAGAGATCTTTGCTTTCTTTTTCACTAGCCGCAATGGTGTCTTTAAGGTCAGAAAGTCTATTTTCACTTTCACTCAAATGGATTTGCCAGCTTGTGATTGAGGTTTTAATTTCCTATATATCACTTTGGATCTGTTTCATAAATTCTATTTCTTTTATATATTGCTTATTCAGAGGGTCCATAATTTTTATGTTATGCTGTATTTTTTTATCAGTGTATTTCTTTATTATTATTATTATTATTATTATTGAAGAACAAATAGCAATGAGACAGTTTCAAGACAAATTAACAAGACAGATTCAACAAATCAATACATTGCAAAATGTTTTCTTAATGTTTTGGTGTCGTATAAGGTGCATACATGATACTATACTTACAGGCAATAATTTAGGAGATGTCTCTAATCAGTGAATGAAGAGAGTGCAGCTATATACCTATCTTATTTCTCTACAGCTGATTTATATCACAGATTTGACAATTAACACTCGCTACCTTGTTATATCCCCAGTGTCTGTCCATATTGCTAGAAGCCAACATAATATCTTGTCCAACCACTGTTAGTGCAAATCTTTCTTCTCATAGAATTATGCAAAGCATGGCATATTTATCCTAACTACTGTTTATATACACACATCATGATTATTCCTTTGTATCCCCCCTTTTTTGTCTAGACCTGTCAGAGATGAACACTCCATTGTCATTAAACCAGTTTAGGTGCCTGAACTCGGTGACACCATCCAACAGAGTCCAGCATTCCACATTAATAGTGAGTTATCTGAAGAAGTTGTTGACTATAGCCATATACAGCTCAATTTATTATTATGGCCCCATGTTATATACTACATTTTTATAATTTTCCGCTGGATGGTTAAGACCAAGACAGATCAAGACCTATATACCAAAAGATGTAGGTTTTGTTTTTGATGAGGTCAGTGAAGTCCCTTCAGGGTTTATCTTGTAATGTATACCTTACTCTGTAGATCCATTTTCTGTGTCATCCATGTGGATGAGTCATGGCCAATGCTTGACCAGTTTGCTCTCTATGAGAGCCTGAGAGAAAGTTTTCTCTCCATGTGACTCTTCCCAGGTACACTATACTTCATCAATCTCTTTCTTCTGTGACTCCATGATCTCCCTGATCAGAAAATTTGGGGCAGAATTAAGTTTCATGATGTTATAGTACAGGATCTCCTATGCTCTGAGTCTTTGCTAACCTTAAAAGGCTATGATATAATGTTTTCAGTTCCTCTGGGAAAATTCCCAGTAGGGGGACAGCTGGCTTGAATGGGATTTTCAGTCCTACCTTTTTGAGGAGTTTCCACACTGATTTCCACCAGTCTACATTCCCATCAGCAGTGGAGAAGTGTTCCTTTTTCCCCACAACCTCTCCAACATTTATTGTTGGTTGATTTCCTTATGATAGACATTCTTTCAGGAGGGAGATGGTATCTCAGTGTTGTTTTAATTTGCATTTCATGGATGGCTAGCGCTGTGGAGCATTTTTTCATATATTTATTTGCTTCTCTAATTTCATCCTCTGAGAAGTGTGTATTCATCTCAGATGCCCATTTCTGAATTGTGTCTTTGAATTTGAGGGCCCTGTTATATCTTAGTTCTTTATAAATTCTAGAGACCAGACCCTTGTCTGAGTGATTGTTAGGATTTTTTCAAATTTGTGGGTTGTCTGTTCACTTTGTTGAAAATTTCTTTTGACATGCAGAAGCTCAAGAAGAGTTGATCCCAGTTGTTGATTCTTTCAACTGTTTCCTATGCAAATATAGGTTTGTTCATGAACTGTTTACCTACCCTTATGTGTTCAAGAGTTCCTCATGCTTTCTCTTGCAGGAGATTGAGTGTTTCTTTTTTAATGTTTAGATCTTTAATCCATTTTGACTTTAGCTTAGTGCATGGTGATAGAGCTGGGTTAAGTTATAGTTTTCGGCATGTAAAAAGCCAGGTTTCCCAGCATCTTTTGTTAAAGATGCTATCTTTCTTCCAGTGAAGTTGCTTGGGCCCTTTGTTGAGGATCAGATGGCTGAGTGTGATTGTAGATGAATCTGCATCTTCTAATCTATTCCATTGATCTTCAGATCTTTTTCATTGCCAATACCATGTTGATTTTATCACAGTGGCTTTGTAGTATAATTTCAAGTCAGGGATTGTGATGCCTTCTGCCTTGTCTTTATTGGCCAGACTGCCTTTGCTATTCTAGGTCGTTTTTAGTTCCCAATAAATTTTAGGAACAATTTCTCTAGGTCTGGGAGGTATGTTGGTGGCAGTTGATAGGCACTGCATTATTTCTGTACAAAAATTTTGAAAGTATGGCTATCTTCACAATGTTGGTTCTTTCTATCCAGGAGCAGGGAATATCTTTCCATTTTCTGAAATCCTCTATAATGTCTTTTCTTAGGGTGTTGCAATTTTCCATGAAAAGATCTTTGATTTCCTTGGTTAAGTGAATTCCAAGGCATTTCATTTTCTGCGGTGCTATAGTAAAAGGTATTGTTTCTATTGTTTCCCTTTCAGTGTGCTTGTTATCTGTGTAGAGGAATGCTATTGACTTTTGAGTATTGACTTTGTATCCTGCTATGCTACTGAATTTCCGTATCAGTTCTAGTAGTTTCTTGGTGGAATTTTTTGGATCTTCCAAGTAAAGTATCATGTCATGTGCAAATAGTAATAACTTAACTTCTTCTTTGCTTATTCTTATTCCTTTTATTTCTCTTTTCTAATGACTGTTGCTAATGATCCCACAACAATATTGAATAGGAGGGGTGATAGAGGACATTCTTGTTTTGTACTTGATTTAAGAGTAAAAGATTTCAGTTTTTCCCCATTTGGGATTATATTACCTTTTGGGTTATCATAGATGGCTTTTATCAAATTGAGTTAGGAGCCTTCTATGCCAATTTTCTATAGGGTTTTGAACATGAATGAGTGTTGGGCTTTGTCAAAAGCTTTTTCTGCATCAATTGAGATGATCATGTGGTTTTTAGATTTCAGTCTATTAATATAGTGTATTACGTTTATAGATTTTCGAGTATTGAACGATCCTTGCATCCCTGGGATGAATCCTACCTGGTCATGGTATATGAACTTCTTGATGATTTGTTGTATTCTATTTGCTAGGATCTTATTCAGTATTTTATTTTATTTTTTTATTTTTTTTTTTGTCTTTTTGAGACAGGGTCTCACTGCAGTTCAGGCTGGCCTAAGCTCACTTTGTAGCTCAGGCTGGTCTCGAACTCACCAACAATCCTCCTGCCTCTGCCTCCCGAGTGCTGGGATTACAGGCATGCACCACCACGCCCAGCTTATTCAGTATTTTTGTGTCTATGTTCATGAGAGAGATTGGCCTGTAGTTCTCCTTTTTGGTTGTGTCTTTCCCTGGTTTTGGAATCAGTATAATACTTGCCTCCAGAAATGATTTTGGGAGGACTGCTTCCTTTTCAATTTCACTGAAGATTTTGAGGAGTGTAGGGATTATATCTTCTATAAATTTCTTGTAAAATTCAGCTGTGAATCCATCAGGACCTGGACTTTTTTTTATCGGTAGATTTTTTATTAAGTTTCGTATTTTGTTGGCTGTTATTGGCTTATTGAGAGTTGTTATATCTTCTTGGTTCAGTTTTGATAATTTGTACCTTTTGAGGATTCTGTCCATTTCTTCTGTGTCTTCTATTTTGTGAGTGTAAAGATTCTCAAAGCAACTATTAATAATCTTCTGAATTTCTGCTGGATCTGTGGTGATTTCACCCTTTTCATTCCTTATTGCATGTACTTGAATTTTTTTTCCTCTTTTTTATGAGGTTGGTTAGAGGGTTATCAATTTTTTTTAGTCTTTCAAAGAACTAACTTTTTGATTTGTGGATTCTTTGGACTGTTTTCTTTGTCTCAATTGAATTAATTTCTGCTTTAATCTTTATGGTTTTTTCCCATCTTTATGCTCTCAGTTTTGTTTGCTCTTCTTATTCTAGATGTCAGAGGTGCAATATTAGGGTGTTTATTTGTTCCCATTCTGTTTTCCTAATGTGTAAGTTCAGAGCTATGATTTTTCTCTCTAAGAACTGCTTTCATCGCAACCCATAGATTCTGGTAAGTTGTGTTTGAACTTTCATTGAATTATAGATATTATTGAATTTCTTGCTTAATTTCTTCTGTGACCCATTGATTGCTGAGTAAGGTGTTGTTTAATTTCCATGAATTTAGCAGGTTTTTCTGGTTTCTTTTGTTGTTTATTTCCATTTTCATAGCACTGTGGCCAGATAATATGCATGGGATAATTTCTGTTTTCTAGCACAGAGTTAAGCATGACCTCTGGACTACTATGTGGTCTATTTTGGAAAATGACCCATGTGCAGCTGAAAACAAATTTGTATTCCACTGTGGTTGTGTGGAATATTCTGTATATGTCCACCAGGTCCATTTGTTCCAAGCTCTGGTTCAGTTCTGCTACTTTCTTGCTAATTTTTTTGTCTGGTTGATCTATCTTTTTGAGATAAGGGTGTGTTAAGGTCTCCTGTTAAGATTGTGTTCTTAGACATTAAGTTTTTCATGTCCATTAAGATTTGTCTTACATAGTTGGGTGCAGGAGCATAGATATTTATGAGTGTTACCTCTTGCTCTTGAATGTTTCCCCTGACCAATATATAGTGACCTTCTTTGTCACATTTGATCCTTCTTGATTTGAAGATGAGACTGTCTGAGAACAGAATTGCTACTCCTGCTTTTTTCTGAGGTGCTGGGGCATGTAGGATTGTTTTTCATCCTTTTACTTTGAGCCTATGAATGTCCTTTTGAGTTAAGTGTGTTTCTTGTATGCAGCATATTGTTGGATTTTGTTTCCTAATCCACTGTGCCAGTCTATTTCTCTTAATTTGTGAATTGAGTGCATTTACATTGATGGTTATAATTGAAATGTGCTGATTTATGTTTGTCATGATATTTACCTGGTGTTGTTTACTCCTTTGTATCCTGTGTTTAGTCATCTGTCCTGTTTAGTGGGTTCCTTCTGTTCTCATTCACTGAATTCTGGTCAATGTGGTCCCTCTCTAGAACATCTTTCAGTAGTCTGTGTAGGGATGGCTTTCTCATCATGGAATTCTTTTTATTTATTTATTTTTTATTTGTTTCAAGTTTTGTTTTATTGAAGTACAAATATCAATGAGACAGTTTTAAGATACTTTGACAAGATGGATTTGATAAATTATGCATTGCAGTCTGTTTTCATAATGTTTTGGTTTCATAGAAGGTGCATACATGATATTATACTTACAGACATTATTATAGCATGTGACTCTTATCAGTAAAGAAAGTGTAGCTGTTTGCGTATCATATTTTTTATACCTGAATTATATCAAAGATTCAATAATTAATACTTTCTACCTTGTTATTTTCCTAGTTTTTGTCCATAGTACTTGAAGCTGACATAATATCCTGTTCAACCACCATTAGTGCAAATCTTGCCTCTTACAGATTATGTAGAAGCACAGCGTTATCTATCTCCATTGTACTGTCTATACACACACATCATGATTCTTCCTTTCTATACCCCTTCCTTTGTCTACACCTGTCAGAGATAGGCACCCCATTGTCATTTAAGGAACTCCCAGACATAGAGAAATCATTTCTAAAATTTATTTGGAACCACAAACGACCTGGAACAGCAAAGGAAATCTGGCCAATAAAGACAAGGCAGGAGGCATCACAATTCCTGACTTAAGATTATATTACAAAGCTACTGTGATAAAATCAACATGGTATTGGCAACAAAATAGACCTGAGGATCAGTGGAATAGATTAGAAGATGCAGACTCATCTACAATCACACTCAGCCATCTGATCTTTGAGAAAGGGGCTAAACAAGCTCACTGGAAGAAAAATACCCTCTTTAACAAATGGTGCTGGAAAACATGGCTTTCTACATGCTGAAAACTAAAACTTGACCCAGCTCTATCAACATGCACTAAGTTAAAGTCAAACTGGATTAAAGATCTAAGTATTAAAGCAGAAATACTCAATCTCCTGGAAGAGAAAGCAGGAGGAACTCTTGAAGACATAGGGGTAGGTAAAGAGTTCATGAACAAACATATATTTGCATGGGAAGCACTTGAAAGAATCAACAACTGGGATCAACTCTTCTTGAGGAGTTTCTGCATGTCAAAAGAAATTGTCAACAGAGTGAAAAGACAACCCACAAATTTTGAAAAAATCCTAACTAATAACAATCAGACAGAGGTCTACTGTCTAGAATATAATAAGAACTAACATATAACAGGGCCCTCAAATTCAAAGACCCAATTCAGAAATGGGCATCGGAAATGAATACACACTTCTCAGAGGATGAAATTAGAGAAGCAAATAAATATATGAAAAAATGCTCCACATGGAATTCTTTAGTTGTTTTTTGTCTTTTTGTTTGTTCCCAAACATATTTGGGAAGTTTTCTGCGATTACTTCTCACTGAATTCTTTTTATGTCTTTTGTATTGACGCCTTCATTCTCAGTAATACCAATTATTCTCACATTGTTCATCCTGGTGTCATCTTGCAGGTGATAGATTATATTTTTCCTGCAGTCTCATTGTTTTTCAGAGATCCTTTCTCACCTTTTCACTAGCTGCACCAGTGTCCTCAGATCTGAAACTCTGGCTTTACTTTCACTCAGACAGTTTTGTAGACTCGTGATTGATATTTTTAGTTCTTCTATATCTCTTTGACTGTCTTTCATGTGGTCTATTTCTTTTCTGTATTGCTCATTCAAGGAATGCATCATATTTCTGATCTCCTCAATTTTTTTTATCTATGTCTTCTTTAGAGGTAGTTATGAATTCTTTTTCTGCAGAGTTTCTTCCAATTTGGGTTTCCTCTGTATATTTCTGGACTTGTTTCTGTATTTGAGATGATATGATTTCAAAGAATTCTTTTTTTCAAAGAATTCTTCTTTGATTTCAGAAATTATTTATTCTTTGAGTTCCTCATAACCTTTCTGCTGTTGTTTCTTTGCTTCAGACACTGTTAATTCATACATTTCAGGTGGAATAGTGCTCTCTGCACTTGTTCTGGGTGAGCATTGGTTCCCCCCCCCCGATGTTTCTGGATTTGATTCTTTATTTTAGATGCTATGTATTGAGATATTTCTTTTCTTATTTGAGGAATTACTTCTTGTTTGATTTCCTCTATACCTTTCTGCTGTTGTTCCTTTGCTTCTGTTTCTGTTAATCCATTCATTTCAGCTGAACTAATGTCCTCTGCACTTACTTGTGGACTTGAGGCCTGGGATTGTGTTTTTCTCCTTGTCCTTGTCATTTTCGATAGCACTGACCTCTGACCTTTGGTGTAGAGCTTTGGTGTAGCTATAACCTTAGTGTGTTATGAGATTTGGGTGCAGGTCTATTACATTTGAGATTATCCAGTTATGCCTGGCCTGGATGTAGCTGTTGTGTTCAGTTCCTTTTTGCTCTAGCTCCTGTGGTTCCCCTCTGTTTGTTCCCTGGTCAGGCAAGCAGAAACTGGACCAGGATGCAGAGCAAGTAGTGAAAATTCCCACTATCTTGGCTGGCTTTGGGGCGAGGATCCTGAAAGTTGCAGAGTTGGCCCTTATGTCTCAGGCAGGTCGTTCTCTAGGTGTGCGGGCCTAGGGTCTTGTGGGTGGGCTAGGCTTCCAAAAGAATAGTGGATGTTCTTATTCACCGGGCAGGCTGTGCTGAGTCAGCCAACCTGTGCTGCATCCGGGGCCATGGGCTGGAATTGCAGAAGCTGGAAAACCTTCCTCTGGCACGGTGGGCTTGGAGCCCTCACTCACAGGCCTAGCTGTGCTGGGTCTTGGGCCGTGGGGTGGGATTGAGGATCACTGGCAAATGTCCCTCCAGCATGGCGGGCCTGGAGTTCTCCACTCACTGAACTTTGATGCCCAGAGAGTTGGGGAAATTCCCACTTGCTCAGCAGGCTTATGGCAGGGGATCCGAGGAGGTGCTGGTGAGTAGGTCCTGAGGTTTCAGGCCAGTCACTGGCTTGGAGGGCTTCGGGGTGGGGATCTGGGTAGTGTGCATGGGAAGAAGCCAAAGGCTCTCCCTCAGACTCACCACACACTCACTGATCTGGGAAGCCTGGTGAGTCGTGCAAATTCCCCCTCACTGGGAGGGCTCGGGGCGGGATCCAGGAGGCTGCCGGAGTGGGCCCCGCTGTCTCAGGTCGGTCACTCGGGCTGGGCTGGTGTGGGTGGAACTGAGGAATATGAGTGTATTCTTTAGAAACACGCAGTAGTTCTTTGATTATAGTTATCACTACTTTTTTATTTCACAAATTATTTCTAATCTGATCTCTTCTATACCTTTCTGCAGTTGTTTCTTTACTTCCAACACTATTATTTCAAAGATTTCAAGTTTGTGATTTCCAATTTCCTCTATGCTAGTGTCTTCTGCATTTGTACCAGGTGGACTTGGGGCTTGAGACTGCTTTTTGTTCCTTCTCTTTGTCATTTTGTATACTCTTGATCTTTGTGGTAGAGCTTAGATAGGGTTATTTCCTTAACACCAGGTGCAGATCTATGAAGTTCAGACTCCTCCAGGTGGATGTGGCTTGGGTCTGGCTGCTGTGCTCCACTTCTTCCTGCTGCAGCCTTGCAGGGGAAGCCTTTGTTTCACACTGGTAAGATGTCTTCTCCTGAATCAGCTGGGTGGGTCTGGCCTCTAGCATCTTTGCAGGGAGTTCTGCTGAAGGGTCCCGTGCTGGGCCTGCACTCTGGGTCTGTTCAGGATCTGGAGGCCTGGGTCGTCTCCCTCATATACCGGGCCTGCCTGTGCTCTAGGTCGGATCCTGATCTGGTTGCCCGGGCAGTCTCCACATGGTAAATCTTTATTCTACTTATTTCCTCTTTCCCTCCTCCTTCCCCTTGTGCCTTTTCCCTTGGACTGCTGCTCTTTTGCAAGAGATCTATTCTTTGTTTCCTCCTATCCACCCTTTATTATTCTCTTTGTCTCAGCATGCCCTGGGGTAGGGGTTGGCTGGGCAACCTGGGGATCAAACCCTAGTCCCTGTGCCTTCGTAATCCTCCGAGCTATGTGCTTGGCCTCTATCTGTTCTTAACATCAGACAGTATAATTTTTGAACATTACTGTAGTTTTATAATACATTTCAAATAGGGAAGTTGCTCAGTGTGGATTTTCTTTGCAGTGCTTTTTTCTGTTTTCATGTTCTTCACTTTGATAATTTCTTTAAAAATTGGTTCTCAGTTCTCAAAAATCTAACTGAATTTTCGTTGAAGTTAGACTAAGCAGATAGATAATTAACATAACTACTATATTGGATCTTTTATGTTGCTTCTCATACACCCTTCATTTATTGAGACTTCTTTTATGTCAGAAATATTGTGGGTTTTCCCTACTATTTTTAACGCATTTCCACCTTTCTTTTTCTTTAACATTTTGTCGCTATTTTAAGAGAATAAGCAACTCTTTTTTTTTTTTCTCTTTTTAATGTTTTTAGTACAGGGTCTCCACAGATTGGACTCAGAGTGATCCTCCTGTTTTCAGTCTCCTAAGTGCTGGGATTATAGGCCCTGCCACCATGCCCAGTCTCAATCACCATCTCAGTGTGCGCTGGGGGTGAGGCCTGTACAGCATGCTGGGGATTGAACCCTGGTCCCTGCATGTGCCTAAGCAGGCACTTTAATCCACTGAACTACCTGGCCAGCACTGAAACTCTTAAAAGTAACTTACAGAAAACTCATATATATATATATATATATATATGGCTTCCAGGCAGGAATAGCAGTTCCATTCTACTCTGAGTTCCAGTGCTATCACTAATGGTAACAATGTATAAAAAGCATTTTTTATATTTTATAAATCAAGAATAAATATCTAATAGACCTTAAACATGTTATTTAAAAATTTCAATTATTGCTTTGTGTTTTTTTGTTTTTAATTTTTAAAGAGAAAAAATAGCAAAAAAAAAAAAAAAAAAAATGAAGGGGGCTGGGGACATAGCTAAGTAGAATAAGTGCTTGCCTGGCAAGCGCAAGGGCCTGAGTTCAATCCCTGGTCCCACCAAAAAAAAAAAAAAAAAAAAAGAAAAAGAAAAAAGAAAAAAGAAAGAAATAATACAGAATTTCAAAAAGTAATAGGAATTAAACATTTGTTACATTGCATATTGTTGTCTTCAAATTCATATAGCTTTAAAATTTTAAATTTATGTTCTAATAGAAGTAAATTTAATAGTATAATTTTTCTTTTCATATATATTTATATACGTAAAGCAATACAGGGCCAGTTGCATTTGGTTTTAGAGATTTGATGCCTCACATAATTATGCAGAACTAATTAATTCAAAATCTGTTTATCAACAGTGGTCTGTAGCTACAGCAATTTCTCCCAGAGGCATTAACAAAGGCTTATCACCTGCTTTCTTGTTTCAGTTTGTCTCAAAGGCAAATCAATATGAAAAATATAAAAATGCTATTCCCAGAACTAACACTTCAACAACTAACAAAAACTTTTAGTATCTGATACCAATTAGTTTTCTTAGCTTAAATTAAAAACAGTTTTATTTAGCAATGAAATGTGTCAAAATACTAAGGATTTGAAAGGTGCAATAAAGTTTTCCCATTTAAAAAAATTTAGGTTATGTACCTATTTATTTATATGTGCACAAAATTTTAATTAAAATTATATTTTCCTGATAAAGAATTATAACAGTTAGTTGAGAACAAGCAGACATAACAGAAAGCTACTATAAACATTGCAGATTAAATGTTATAATATGTACTGCCTATAACCATATATAGTAGTACATGTGTATTAAAATGAAAGTATGCTTGATATGAGTCACAACTTCCTTCATAAAATACTATCAACAATACAACAGAAATGAGTTATTGATGAATTTATATGATTGATTTTTGATAGAACTGCCTGATCAGTTGAATTCCCTCTGCCATTATTTCATTACTACATTTCTGGAGGTCCATTTGTTTGAAAGCTAGGTAAATGAAAGTATTTCAGTTAGAGAGCCATTAAAAAATCTTCATAACAAAAAATTGTGTACTAGGAATTGCAACAAAGTAAATTTGGAGTGGATAAAGGTTTTTTCTATCTCATGAGTTTGATTATTAATCTGAACCTAGTTTGAACAGAGAGGGTGTTACAAGCAAATTTATATAGCAAGAAATTATCCTCTGTATTCTGCTTAACTCCATCAACCCTCAACTTGCAAAGTCTAGAGTGTGTACAAAGAGTTTATCCCAATCTCACACTAACATGTCCATGAAATGTTGATAAAAAACTCACATTAATTCACACTTAGAATGAAACCTATCAGATAATCCAGTGCTCCATTTTATGAGGAACTAGAATTCTACTAAATTAATAAAAGTAGACTGAGAAAAAAAAATCATAGCTCAACTAATTCTGGCCTCTTGAAATAGAATAGACTCGGTAAACTGAAAAAGAATAAAAAGCTTCATTATCTTTTACTGTTCCCTGCTAAATGGGGCTAGGGTGTGGAACTGAAAAAGAGAGAGAAAAGAAGGGAGGGGACAAGAGGTGGAGGAGAGAGGATAGGGGTTTCTGGAGGCATATTGGTTTTTTTTTTTCCACTCCTACTTTCTTTATCATTTCATACTGACTTTGGCAAGATACGAGGTTAAATGTTGTAGTTCAATAGTTGGTAGCTATTCCCACAGGAAGATGAGTTCTGCCTGTGTTGTGTTGTAACCCAAGATGAGTATCTGACAGATCCACGGACCGGGTCAGGAGCTCTTCAGGTTGGCAAGGCTTCCAGTTGCAGTCAAGAGAAATCAAACTGCTGTCCAAATGGATAGGAATATATGAGCCACAAACTTTTATCTTTTGATAAAAGGTAAAGCTAACACAACAAAAAAACAAGCATGACTCACAGGTCTATGAAAACAATACTCAAAGAGAAAAGTGTCTGAATTGAAATAACAGACCAGAACCCATAGCCTCTATGAAACAGCAAAAAGCTAAGGTAGTCTCGTAATCAGCCAAGTGTTTGGTACCTTACTTGCATTCTACCATTACCTTGCCTATCTATTTATGTAAGACCTCTCTATTATGGATTGAGCTGCGTACCCTCAAAATTCATATGGTATTTTGAAGTCCTAACCTGTGTTGTATCAGAATGTGACTGTATTTATAGATATTTAATGCTAAAGTCATTTGAGTTTGTACCTCCTTAAACATGACTGGTGCCCTTACAGAAACAGATTAATAACCTGGGTTTGGTATACACCTCTGCAAGCTCAAGCCTTCAGAGAGGTTTGAGGTAGAAGCATCACAAATTCAAGTTCAGCTCAGGCAATTTAGGGAGACCTAGGCTCAAAAACCAAAACCAAAATAAAATAACAACGTAAGGGGATGGGGTTGGAGTTCAGTGTGAAAGGCCTGGGTTTAACCCCAGCACCACAGCAGAGAAAGGTAAGAAGACAGAAAGAAGAGAGGGGGAGGAAGAAAAGAGAGGGCTGGGAGACTGGCTCGCAGGCACACCACGGAGGGACAGCGTGAGGCACAAGCGAAACGTGGTAATGTATGAGCCAAAGAGAGGCCTCAGGAGAAGCCAGCCCTGTTGATGGCTTGACCTTGGAATTTTGTTCCCTAAAATTATGAAGAAATAAATGCTGTTATCTAAGCCAGCCATTATGTGATAGTTTATTATGGAAAGCCTAACAAACACACTATTCAACTGTCTGACCTTCCAATGTTTATTTTTCTCATCTCTGAGGATCTCTTCAGCACTTTTTTCCAGGGTGATGTCTTGATATTGTCAGTACCCAGACTTACTAACTTCTGAAATATTCCTGCAGATCTCTACTGTTCTCTGTCTCTGTGCCACTCTCTCTGTCTCTTTCTCTCTCAGTCTCTCTCTCTCTGTGTCTCTGTCTCTGTCTGTCTCTCTCTTTCAAATTGAAGCCAAGGCCTTCACAGTGAACTACCTTGCCAATTCAAACTTGTGAGCCTCCTTTCTCATCCTCTCAGAGCGCTGAGATTTCTCCTGTTTCTTTCTAAGTCTGAATCTTTACTAACTCACTGAAATTCCATCTTTTCTAGTTCCTCAAATGCCTTGCACTTTTCCCCATTCTTCAGTTTTTGCTAAAGCTTAACTCTTTTCCCTTCTTTGTTGTTTCTTCTCACCATTTAAATAATCTCAGTACTCTGAGTATTTTGCTACTCCTCACTGCTTCTACGAGGGTAAACCTCATTTCTCAGCGTACTGGAGCCAAACAAAACAAAAAGCAAAACCAAACAAAATGGTTGAGATGAGCCTTAGCAATATGTAAGGATTTAAAGAAAAATTTTGTGATGTTAAATTTTCATTTTTGAAATAAAATAAAAATATTTTTCTTTCATGTGTTGGGAGGTGCTAAGATACGTATCTGATGATAGTGATGGTGGTAGTATAACTAGCAAACAGTACATTCTCCGTCAGGCATTGTTCCAGGTCCTCCATAGTTTAACTCACCTACCACTCAGCATGTCTCTGAGGAAGACACTGTTCCTATCCCTATCAGCTGTTCAGGAACTAGACCATGCATAACATCGATAAAATAAATTCCTCATGACAACCAGCATCATGAGCAATTCACATTATTAATTTACCCTGCATATCAAGCCTGTGAGGTTGATACTGTGACCCATCCTGCTTTGTAGAGTGTGGTTTCCAAGGCTGCCTAGTTGATAAGTGGTAGAGCCAAGGTTGGAACCCAGGCAATTCAGATGCATTTCTCTGCTGGTCCTATACAGTATTTTTCTGCAAAATCTCTAAGTGATTTCACTCATCTCTGAACTTTCACAAAGTTGATCTCATTGGAATGTCCTTCAACATTGTTGCAAGAGGAATCTGTGCTCAGGACTCATACTTCCTCAAACACTTTGAATCAGTAGGGCACCTAATCATTAGAACACTTCTAGTCAGTGTGTTCACTGAAGAACGCATGGATGCCTCTGCTATATGAAGATTCATGGTAACCTCAAAACAGAGGTCAGTTGTTCAAGTGGCATGAAGTGAGCTGAGTCACTGGTGATATTGAAACTAAACACTACCTAGAATCCAGATGATCATTTAAGCAGTAGGAACACAAATGGGAAGTATAAATGCATTAACTTTTCAATTCTTTTTCTTAACTAGCATAATGAAATAGGTTCTTCTTACAGTGAAGTCTACCTGCAGCATGAAGTGTTTACTTTCTTGCTTCACTTTTTGTTCTGTTTCATGTTACCAGACATACTTTTTTATTTTAAAGAAAAAAACAAAAACAATGATACAAAGTTTCAAAACAAGATAGTAGGAGAGTAGCAGTGGTTAATAAGTACATTGCTCATTGTTATCTTCAAAGTAGTTGCTCAGATTACAAGATATAGGCATAAAAACTGATCAAAAATATAAGCACAAAACTTTCTCTTTAATGGACTAATGGAAATTAGTGTATCGTTTTCTCAACTATCATATATATATTCATTCCATATATAATTTTTCCCTTCCTTCTTTTCTCCTTTCCCCCATCCCAGTTTCTCTTTCCTTTTGAATAGTTTCTTCCCATTAGCCAATATTTATTGAACATTTTAGATCTTATTTGCTGTCTCAGCTTTTTACTCTAGGGAGGCACTATGATGTTTACATATGTGGGACTATTTCATTTATGAGTATGGTCTTGAGTTGCATCCATTTACCTGTGAAAGTCTCAAATCCTTTATAGCTGGTAATACTCCATTGTATAAAAATACTACATATTTTTAAATATTTCTCAGTTGGTAGGCTTTGGGTTGTTTCCAAGACTTAGCAATAGCAAATTGTGCTGCTATAAACATGGTACACATGTATCACTCTAGTGTGATGTTTTTAATCTTTCTGGGAAAATACCCAGAAAGAGAATAGTTGGGTTGAATGGAATTTCTAATTCTAGTTTGATTTCCAAAGTGGTTGTAACCAGTCTACATCGCAACCAAAAGTAGAGAAGGGTTCCTCTTTCCCCACAGCCCCTCCAACATACGTTGTTGGTTGATTTCTTGATTATAACCATTGTTACTGGGGTGAGATGTAATGTCAGTGTTGTTTTAGTTTCCATCTCTGAAATGACCAATGATGTTAGACATTTTTATATATTTATTTGCTATTTGCATATATATTATATTTGCTACGTGTATTTTTATATATTTTTAAATTTGTATTTTCTATATATTTATTTGATGGTTTTTAAATATATTTATTTGTTGTTTGTATTTCTTCTTCTGAGTGTTCATTTCACATCCCCATTTTTGGACTGGGTCTTTGAATTTGAGGGGTCTAGTTTTTCAATTCTTTATCTGTTCTAGGTAGAAGTCCTTTGTCTGAGGGACAGGTACTTAAAATATTTTCCCACTATGTTTCCTGTGTTTTCTTTTTTTTTCATTTATTTTTATTTTATTAAAATACAAATGTCAATCAGACAGTTTCAAGACACCTTAACCATACAGATTCGATGAATTAATACATTGCAAACTGTTTTCTTTCTTTCTTTCTTTTTTTTTTTTTGGCAGAACCAGGGATTGAACACAGGCCCTTGTGCTTGCCAGAGAAGCACTTACTCCACTGAGCCATCTCCCTGGCCCGCAAACTGTTTTCATAATGTTTTGGTATTGTACAAGGTGCATACATGATATTATATTTACAGATATTATTTTAGCAGATATCTCTTATCAGTGAATTAAGAGTGTAGTTGCTTACTTATCTTATTTTTTATACCTGAATTATATCAAAAATTCAATAATTATTTACCTAGTGGATAACCATAGTACTAGAAGCCAACATAATATCCTGTCCAACCACCATTAGTGCAGATCTTGCCTCTCAGACTTATGTAGAAGCACAGCGTTATCTATCCCAACTGTACTGTCTATACACACACATCATGATTTTTTCTTTCTACAAACCTTCCTTTGTCTACACCTGTCAAAAGTGGGCACTCCATTGACATTCAACTACCTTAGGTGCTTGAACTCGACACCACAATCCAACACAGTCCCACATTCTGCAACCATAGTGAGTTATTCAAAGAAATTGTTGACCATATCCATTTACAGCTCAGCTTAATATAATGGGCTCACGATGTATACTTCATTTTTATACTTTTCTGCTGGATGGTTAAGACCTAGGTAGATCAAGACTTATATACCAACACAAGAACTTTATATTTCCTATGTGGTCATTGAAGTCCTCTCAGGGTTTATCTTGTAGTCCTGTACATTATTCTGTAGTTCCATT